>CAJNOI010001587.1:0-13777 GCA_905250115.1 Adineta steineri | reverse complement strand
GAAGTCTTTTCTCATCAAACAGGCTTTAAATCAGACGTATGGTCAGCAGGTGTTATACTATATGAAATGACTTATGGTCGTCCTCCATATTTTAGTATTTTTGATCGAAATCAAAAAGTTGCTGCTATTTCAGCAATGGCCCCAATCATGTTCCCGCCTATGTTCGATCCTGTTTTAATGGATTGCATTAGACAATGTCTTAGATTTAATTCTTTTCTTAGGCCGAATGCATTCCTTTTGCAAGCGCATCCATACTCAAGGATGCTTTAAAAAAATGATTATTTTGTTTTTTTTCTAATATTTATAACAATCTTCTTTATTATAAGAAGACACTGTTATAATTATCTTCGTATAGGATATATATTTTTATTTTCATCTTTTGAGATGTCACTAGTGAACAGTAATGTTACCATGTGTGTGTATGTGTGTTTTTAATTTATTATTTTTTTCAGTATTTTAAATTGGTATGATTCGTCTCCTACTATTTGTCAACTATTTAAAACAAATTTTAATTTGTTCGTGTTCTTATCAGATTCGTTGGTTTAATCTACAAATAGAAGAAGCAAGCATTTTGCGTTCCTTTCTTTTCAAAGTGGACGTCGAGTGTTTTCTTTTGCGTCATTCATTCATCCGTGAAGCATAAAAGCAAATTGTGTGTAATATTCGTACCTTTTTTGTGTTTTTTTTTCTTCTTTTATTACGCCTTTAGACAATTCATTCGATAATTACCTATAATAATTCGAAAGAGTCGTTAATCTTATCTTACGAATTGTAAGGTTCGACGATAGCGCATGCAATTGCTTTTTCTAAATAAATATTTATCTTGTTTAATACACAGGAGATAAAATAATATACAGATCTTTAATTATATCATATTCTTATTATAACAGAATTCTATTTTAATGTTAGTCTATTATTCTAAAGCTTAATAAAACTGATTTATTATAGATTTTTTCATAATTAAAAATAAAACAAATGTCGCAAACTAGTGCATTTCCAATGTTTGGCAATGGTGGTCAATTTCATGCTGATGGTAAACCAACAACATCGAATAAATTCAATTTAAATGCACTTTTGGATTTTTCAACATTGTAAATATTAAAATTCTTCATACGTATATATATACATTCAATAATTTCTGTTTATTATTCTTTAGACAACCAAGAGTTCAAACTCATCTTAAAAATGTTTATAGTTGTTTATTACTTAGTACATTATGTGCAACAATCGGAGTTTATTTATCCATGGCTGGATGGTTAAATTATCCTCGTTTGGCTATATTTGCATCAATAATAACAACTGTTTGGCTTTTTACGCTTGATTTTAATGCTCGTACACAAACGAAATGTTTTGGTTTAATGTCTGCAACAGCCTTATTTACTGGTATTTATTTAAGCCCATTAATCAATCTGGCTATTGATGTTGATCCACAAATTGTTATGACAGCATTCTTATTAACAACAATTATTTTTGTTTGTTTTACACTCAGTGCATTACTTACACAAAAACGAACATATTTATATTTAGGAGGTGAGAAAATTTAAATACAATACCAATAAAAAAATTTCTTTTGAAAAATTTTAGGTATCCTTGGTACGGGTACATCAATTATGTTTGTACTTAGTTTGATGAATTTATTCGGACGATCTCAACTCCTTTTCAATGTAAATCTTTATCTCGGTTTATTTATTGCTTGTGGTTATATTTTGTATGATACTCAATTAATTGTTGAACGAGCTACTCGAGGAGATACAAACTATGTCAAGTAAGTACGAGAAAGAAAAATGAATCTTGACAGATAACTTTCATATGAATATATCTTAAAAAATCAATTTATATATATTTTAGACATGCACTTCTTCTTTTTGTTGATATGGTCGATTTATTTGTTCGCATTCTTATAATTTTACTTAAAAATGTATGTACATTTATTTTATTTCGATATATATTGATCTGTTTTTCTCTCCTTTTTTAGTCACAAAATAAAAACAAGAAGAACAATAATCGTTAAAAACTCAATTTAGAAAAAATATAAATCAAGCATCGTCGATTGAATTCATCGGAAAAGAAACATACATAAAAATTTTTCTTCTCTCTTCGATGTTGTATCATGCTTTTTGTGAATTAGTTATTTTCTCCAAAAAAAAAAACAATTCTTTTCTCTTTTTATTTAATCAAGTACGATTCTCTTTGTAGTGATGTATATCTACACTATTTAAACTTCAAAAAAATAAAAATAAATGTATCCGATATGATTGGCTTACGAGAAATGTAAGATTCATAGAAGATACACCAATACTGAAAACGTATAAAAAATTATTTGTTTTAATTATCTGCTTTTTATCAACGTCCATTTATGTATATATTTGAGTGTGTTACTAATATTTACATGGACATGAATGTTACATAAATAGACTGGTTAGATAGAAAAGTATACCCCCGAATAAATTTACCCGACGCCGTCCGTAAGGCAGCTAGTTTTATTTTTGTTGCTTTCATATGAGATACTATTAATGATGTAGAAAGATTTATCTCATAAATCAATCTTTTAATGGACGCGAAGAACAATAATTAAAGGTAGGGAAGATGATGTTGATTAAAAATTGTTCACATATTACTCGATCAAAGTTTTCAATAATTTTATAATCGTATTGAAATTGATTTCTTTTCTTAGAATATTCAGATTTTAGTTAAATTTATTGTTTCAAAATTTTACTCGAATTTTATTAAAAATCTATAAACTATTATCACAATTTGTTGGCTTCTGAATAGAGTTTATACATGATTGGATATGATCTAAGTGTTGCATTATTTGTACTACATATGTTCTATTCAATACTCATTAATTAGTATGCATATCAGCTAGACTTTTCTTCATTGTTAATAACTTCATCTACAAAAATAAATTTTAAAATTCTCCTCATTCTGCCTTTTTTAAACTGATTACATCATTTCAGAGCAGTCTCTTGATGAATCGTGATTTTTCAAATAAGATGCATAAGAAAAAAAAGTACATTAAATGAAAAACATAGCTGACTTCTCCTATTACAATGATTTGTGTTGATTAGCAAATAAGAAATTACAAAAAAAAAAACATAGTGAGCAGCTGTACACCTTTTTTGTTTTTTACGATAAAAAATAACTAATAGCTATCTCTCGCTAATGATATGAAAATGACTCTAACAAAATATTTTTCTGTCATAGTCAACATAAATTTATCACACAACATATACAAAAAAGTAATGTAAATGATTAATATTTACTTCAACTGAATTTTTTGAGTTAAGTTTTCTTTTCTAAATGATTTTAAGTATCTACTTATGAAGCCGAAGAATACAACGGATTAAAATAAAAGAAATCTAATGTATTCTTCAATGAAAGAAAATTATAGTAATATTCTAACACGTTTTTTTTCGTTCTGATTGAAACCAAAAAGAAAAAAAAAAAAGAAAGGGAGAGAGAGAGAAAAACATAGCTGCACATCTAACATCGTAACCACAGGGCTTGTTGCAGTCTGTTACCAATAGTAAAATAGATAGAAAAAAAGACGGCAAGCCAAAGAAAAAAAAACTGAGAAGAAGAATGTATATACGCCTGCATTCTATCAAAATTTGATCTCAACTGACTACAGACATACACACATCAATTAACATTAACAGTTGTCTTCTTTCATTTTTCTTCTTTTCTAAACGCTTTATACTTTAATACATTCAGATAGATACACATGTTTTATTCAAGCGTTACAAGATTTATTATTATATATAATATTACGTTTGCGTGTATATTCAGTCATTTTTCTCGTTTAGATCCTTGATATACATTTCTCCTTGTACGCAAAGCGTACAAGTTAAAGCGACTATTCATAGGAATTGCAATCAACGATAGTACAATATTATTCACAAGATTGTCACTAACATGTAAGTTTTATATTTCTTATTCAAGGCCTTTTATGATATATTTACATTAGGTTTTTTTTTTCCTCTCTATATATTCTAAGTTAATTTAAAGAAATGAAAGAAATATTGTGACATAAACAATCAGTCATAATCAATTTTAAGAGATCTATATGAAGTATTCAGTATAAATTGCTTGATTATTTTCGAGACCGCAAAAAAAAAAAATTACAGATTTGTTTTTTTTTTCTTTATACATGTTCTTTATCTCGCACTATCATCCGAAGTGTAATTAAACGATATTCATAGAATCATAAAAAACAAAACTAATGTATTTACACAGACATATTGCAAAAGAAAAACCATAACTATTATTCATTCATGTCATACACCTTCTTCTTTTTTTTTTATTACTCATTACATTCTGTATCGCTAAAGACGAACGGAAGTAATGAATACCTTGATTGACTAACTGAGTAGATTTTATTCTATAGAATTACACAAAAAAAATAATATTTACCTAATTATTATTAAATTACCTAACAACAATAGAAATGAGTAATTCATTCACGATTCACAGAGATTAATTTCAAAATAACAACTCTGAATCGTCGATTTCAGGGTCATTTAGATTTTTTTTTTCTCCATACTAATCATTGACATCATTCTGTATATCATTGATAAAATTGAATACAGAAATTGGTTTTTAAATAGACAAGAGACCATTTATCTCAATGAATGGATTAATACAATAATACAAATAGATCAAAGTTAATCACACAGAAAATAATATAAGATAGTTTTCAAACCAAATTCTCCAGAGAATATTTCACCATATAAACTAATATGAGAAGTCTATCAATAAAACTATTTTTTTTCTAAAAAGAATAGATCATTCATATTATAATACTCTTTGTATTAGAATGAAAAAGCTGTTAGAGGAATCCCTAGCGAGATTTAAATGCGAAACACAATCGAACTGTTGTTTCTACCTTCGAGAAGATAGTTTAATTGTATCTTTATGAAGCGGATTTTGCCTCATTCTGTAGCATAAAGGTATAGAAATATAGGAAAGAAATAATTTATATATGATGTACTCGCTGAATTAGCGTTTTAACAGTTGTGTGAGTGTGGATATTGTAATTTTTGCTCGTCTATGTCTACACCCACACCCTATATAAAGGCCTATGATACTTTGTTGGTCACGTATGTGACGAAATCGAAAGAACATATATCGGCCATATCTGTGATTCCCTGTCGGTCACGTCTGTGGGGAGGGGGGGGGGTCCAAATTTCTGCCCCTTAACACTCCTTTTAGTTCGTGTTTCACAAAAGATAAATTGAATTATGATAGAACAAGTTTATACGTATCACATAAACAAATTATTTAATAATATTAATTTATGATAAATAAACATTGGTTTGTTCTTATTAAACGTACTCATTCATTTGTATTCATATATATATATATATGATTAATTCTAATTAGTTTTATCCACTATATATTTTATTCAGTGAATTGTCACACACATATTCTTATCGAACAATTTTTGTGAACTCGATTGTGTTTTGTCACACGCTAGCAATTAATTAATTAGTTTTCTTGCATGATCAAAAAAATTTTTTTTTTCTTCGGAGATGTTGGTATTTTTGCGTTAGGGACGTTAATAAAAATATAAATCAAATTTTGTAACTAGGGAACTACAAAGTTTAATTATAATGAGTCTGAGTCTAAGTGTAAATTTAATGTAACATCTGGTCTATAGTAAATTTCAAATCGAGGTAGAATTGTGATAGAAAAACTAAAAAGAAATAATTTTATACTAATTTTGCTTTTTTTGCGAGAATGATACGTGGACCTGTAGTTCTCTATTTATGGTAATATAAACTATTTATGAAGTAGTAACAACAGATGTTATCAATAATTTTTATCGATTACATTATTGATCTACTTGAAATATTCCAAAGGCATTTTTTTTATAATTTTTCATTAAAACAATTAATTCGATGATTTTAAAAAAGAAATATTTTTTTTTTCTGAACGTGTAATCTCGTTTTATTCTATCAATAACTGCATTTAACTCATCGAGACTAATTAATTAGAATCATTTGTCGGTATAAAAGCCGAAGGGAATTCTCATGAAAATGAGAAGAACCTGACGATCAGAATAGAGCTTCTAAATTCTCATTATGATCATACTATAGTTCTAGAAAAGGTATCTTTCCTTTATAATGATGTAATGCATCGGTAGATCAGTTAAAAGTTTACCGAATAACATGCCTTACGGTATCGCTTAGAAAAATTAATTTTCATGATATTCTTATGAATAATCAAAATCAAAAAGTGACATTATAAAGTTACCTGTATTGAAAAAGCCATTGTGTCATTTGAGAGTTACTCAAGATTGATTTTTTTTCTATAACCTATTAAGTCATCTTATCCTGAAGAAATACTTGGTTTTTTTTTATAGAAATTTTTTTTTACGGGTTGTGTATCATAATTATTACAATGCCCCTTGGAAAGGGCATTTTGGCTTTTGAAGATTAACCTTTATTATAAAAATGATCGATTTTGTTATTTCTATTAATAATTTACTGATAAATTTACTTCTCCAAAACATGTTCTCATCAACATAATTCTTAAGGTGTTGAAAATGACATATGTCTACAATATTATGTCCTTGACGATTATCATAATAATAATAAATAGATAGAATACATTGAGAATGTGCCTCAGTTACATGTTCTATATTCATAACCCGATGACAACTAAGCTTGTCAACTCCCCCTATCTTTACAATAGAATCGTAATGATTTACCTGTATTCATAAATACATTGTCTTTTTTCTCTTAAAATATATTTTCATATTATGCAAGAATGTTTAATTAAAACTATTCATGAATAAATATCTCTTTTTTTGCATTTGTTTATTGATATATAACATATATATACATATACAAGTACAGTAGAACATGTGTTATTTTCTTCTGATGCTAAATATAAGTCTTATTATGGGTGAATGAACTACTTTTTTTTAACTCCTATTTCATGAGTAACATATTTCTTGCTTTAAAATTCATAACAGTAATTACGAATATGAGAAGTAAAGATTCTTCCAGTATATATTGAACGTAGAAAAAGAAATTGGTTTTGTAAAATTACAAAATCTTAGTCATTGAAGTTCTTATTAAAAATTTTATAATATGTTTTTTAATATTTGCAGGTCGGATTCAAATACGAAAAAAGTTCGAATTGATAATAGCAGCTTGAAAAAGAAGAATGCATCAGGCCAATCGCTTCCCGATGATACAGAAAAACAAATGGAAATGCAATTATTAGATTCTTCACCGTCAGACACGAAGATACGACAACCTAGTAAAGAGGTAATTATTATATTATTATTATAATTGTTTTTTAAGATGAAATGTTTAATCGATGTACAGATAATGATTAAATATTTGTTAGTTATCTCTGTGTGCGTTAAAAACATCTTAAATACAGTTGTAAGGTTTAGGAAATCAAATGCAAGACGTTGCCTGACAGATTTAGATGAGAAACGACAGCAGAATAACAACAAATAACAAAAACAACATCAAGAAAACGTTATTACCGTCCCGTACTAATCCTATCCTATGCGCATATCATCATTGGCAAAGTAAGATGCGCTGTCGACCAACCGTTGTGCTACAAAGATAAGAAACGATCGGAGCAAGAATAGAAGAAAACAAGAGAAAGAATTATGCCAATCTTACACTATTCTGGTATATAGTTAGCCGGTTACAACAAACAACAGAATATATAACTTTTTTTTGCTTTCTTGCAGAGTTATTCTATATTTGAAAGGGGAAAGAAACAGTTGTGATCCGCAAAATTCAATATAGACGATAGTTTTCCTTCTTTTTGTTTTCTTTTGTTACAAAATCACATGAGATTTAATAAGTGATGAACGACTAGTTGAATAATAAAATATGTATAAGACTTCAATTCTATACATATTCGACATGTGTATCACATTTCCCCTATTCTCTTTGTTTTATTCTCATCATCTATCGTCCTCGCGCTAAAGATAAAAGCAAAACAAAATGAGAAAAAAGAATGCCTTCTTCATCTCTCAATAGTACAGCTACAGTAGTAGGATAGCATTTTCTTAGTATAGAAATTATAGTCAGTTAAAGGCATAGTTTTATTTATTTTATATTATCATCGACAAGTCATACTTATATTATTATTATTATTGTTGTTGAAAAACAAAGGGAGAATGACTTTATATTTATTTTTCTAAATATAATCGGAATTTTCTATAGATCAGACGTAGGCATTCAATACGGAAGGTAAGAAAAGCAATATTTTTTGAAGTTCTACTTATGAAAAAAAAACAATTTATTAGAATATCATGTAAGCAACAACTTTTCTTTTGTTTTTATTTAGATGGCACCTAAGAAACTACCATCTAATACTAATGCTGCTGGTGGTGGTGATTCATCAATGTTTGGTCTAAAAATGGATCAATTAAAAGCATTGATGGAAGTACGTGGAAAGGAATTACTTGAAAAAATAAATTCACCGGATTATAATGGTGTCAAAGGAATATTAGAAAAATTAAAAGTTGATGGAGCTAAAGGACTTGATTCGAAGAATGAAGAAGATCTTGAACAACGACGTGTAGCTTATGGCAAAAATGAAATTCCACCTAAACCAATGAAATCATTCTTAAAATTATGTTGGGATGCACTTCATGATATGCTTTTAGTGATATTATTAGTGTGTGCAGTTGTTTCAATTGCCCTTTCATTCTATAGTCCACCGAAACATGGACATGAAGAAAAAGAAGAAGAACGTAGGTTGATGTTGTTTTTCTTATAATTACATCATTCGATCTGTAAGAAATTAGATGGATGGATAGATAGAATGTTGATTGATTTCTCCGACTAGTAGATAAATACTTGTGCTGATAGATTGTGAGTCACACACAATAGACAATTGATTATTTGTTATCGACGTTTTTTTCACCCCTTTCTTTTGGTTTCCTTCCTCCGTTGTCATTATCATAGATGAAATGTTATGCATATACATACATACATACATATATATATATATATATGTATATATATAGATATATATGTGGGTGTGTGCAATGCCCAATTTCTGTTTAAGCTTTTCTCAAGAGACTACCATAGCAAACTTAGAGACATTGTTAATCAAGAAGAAAAACTTTTTTCCAGAGTATTAACAAAAATTAATCATCTATATACGTCATTTTATACGATTTGCATAAACAAATGTTTGCATTTGAAAGAAGAACATGAAGTAATGAAAAATTACGTGATAGATAAAAAGATGAAAGAAATAAGTCTATTTTCAATAATCTTTGATATTTTTTATTAATATTGATTATGATCAAAAAGAGAAAAAAAAAACGAAATAGTTATTTTAATAAAACTAATTTAATGTATTTAATTTAGCAAATCTTGAATGGATTGAAGGTGTTGCAATTCTTGTTGCTGTTCTTGTCGTTGTATTTGTTACTGCATTTAATGATTGGAGAAAAGAACGACAATTTCGTGGTTTACAAAGTAAAATTGAAAAAGATCAACAAACATCTGTTATACGAGATGGTCAAATACAACAAGTTCTTGTCGCAGAACTCGTTGTTGGTGATCTTTGTTTTATTAAATACGGTAAAATTTTGACTAGTTTTTATATAAAAATTTTATTATTTCTTCAGGTGATCTCTTACCCGCTGATGGTATTCTTGTTCAATCAAGTGATCTTAAAATCGATGAATCTTCATTAACAGGTTAAAATAGTTCATTTTATTTTTTTATAATATCTCAATAGAATTTTTCTAATATTTAGGAGAAACTGATTTAATAAAGAAAAATGAAAATGATGATGTGGGATTATTATCAGGCACACATGTTATGGAAGGTAGTGGTCGAATGGTAATTGTTGGTGTGGGATTAAATTCCCAAGTTGGAAGTATCATGAGTTTACTTGGTGCAACAGACGGTGGTAAGGATGCAAAAGATAAGAAAAAGGATAAAGCAGATAAAGCAAGAACACCATCAACAACGAAACCTATACCTGATTCAACAAGACAGAGTATACGTACTGAAGATGAAACAAAACTACGAACAACATCAACCGCTGAAGGAAATCTACAAGCATCATCACGTAAACCATCAAATGATAATAAAACAACAGACTCTGCTCAAGATAAAAAAGAAGAAGGTCTAAAACCTGTACAAGCTGAGACCAATGAAGACGAGGAAGACATTGCTGGAGTTGGTGAAGGCAAACATCAATGTAAGCAAAAAAAACATTTGAAATATATCTTCAAAAAAAACGTATATTTGTTTTTTTCAGCGGTTCTTCAAACAAAACTGAGTAGTTTAGCTTTATGGATTGGTTATATTGGTATGTCTGCTGCTATTTTAACATTAATTTGTTTAGTCGTCCGTTACTGTATTACAACTTATGTTGTTAATAAACAACGAGCATCGAGCAATGATATTAGTTATTTTATATCATTTCTTATTCAAGCTATTACTGTTGTTGTTGTTTCAGTACCAGAAGGTTCGATTCATTTATTTTTATATATGATAAAACGAATTATATGTTATTTTCTTTGATTGATAGGTCTTCCATTGGCTGTAACACTTGCTCTTGCTTATGCTGTTCGAGTAAGTAATTAAATTGAATATTTAATATGAAATTATTATTCAAATTTTATTTATTAGAAAATGATGACAGATAATAATCTTGTTAGACATTTGGATGCTTGTGAAACAATGGGAAATGCATCAACAATATGTTCGGATAAAACAGGAACATTAACAACAAATCGTATGACTGTTGTACAAACTTTTGTTACGGGTAGGTCAGTATTGGGTCTTTATAATAGAGTTTATTCAAATAATGACCCATTATTTTCTTGAATAATATGATTTATCTACATCTTTCTTTTCTTTTTATCATATTAGGAAAACATAGTGAAAAAATACCAAAAAAAGAAGAAGTCAATCAAGAATTATTACCATTACTCTTTGAAGCTGTATCTGTTAATTCAAATTATACATCAAAAATAGAGGTTAAATTGACTTGACAAAATATTTATATAATCTTACATCTGTATATCTTTAGGAAGCAAAAAAAGAAGAGGGTGGTTTACCCAAACAAGTTGGTAATAAAACAGAATGTGCTTTATTAGATTTAGTACAGAATTGGGGTGGATCATATGATAAAATTCGTCAAGATATTCCTGAAGCAAAATTAGTTAAAGTCTATACATTTAATTCTGCACGTAAAATGATGAGTACAATTATTCAACGTGATGATGGTTATCGTATTTATACAAAAGGTGCATCAGAAATGGTTTTAACAAAGTATTTAGAAAAAAAACAACTAGAATTTTATTTTAATCGATTCGATTTATTTTTTGCATAGATGTACATCAATTCTTGGAGAGAATCATCAAGTCAAACAATTGACTGAAGAAGATAAAACTCGTATAACAAAAGATCTTATTGAAAAAATGGCAAGTAATGCTTTACGAACAATTTGTATTGCTTATAAAGATCTTGGAAAAGAAACACAAAATTGGGATGATGAAGAAAAAATGATTAATAATTTAACATGTATTGCAATTGTTGGAATTGAAGATCCTGTTCGACCAGAAGTAATACAAGAAAAACATAACAAAAGAATATCTAGAATTATTTTCTAATTTAGGTTCCAGACGCTATTTTAAAATGTCAAAAAGCAGGTGTCGTTGTTCGAATGGTTACAGGAGATAATATTATGACTGCACGTTCGATAGCAACAAAATGTGGTATACTTAAACCAAATGAAGATTTTCTTGTATTGGAAGGAAAAGAATTTAATAAACGTATTCGAGATGCAAATGGAAGAGTTAGTAGAGTGTTTTTTTGAAAAGTTATTTTTTCTATACAAAAAATATTTAGATTTCACAAAAGAAACTTGATGAAGTATGGCCAAAACTACGTGTGTTAGCACGTTCATCACCTCAGGATAAATACAATTTAGTTAATGGTATTGTTGAAAGTCATGCAACAGAACATCGTGAAGTCGTTGCTGTTACGGGTGATGGTACAAATGATGGACCAGCACTTAAACGTGCTGATGTTGGATTTGCTATGGTAAATAAAACATTTTCTATTTAATTCAACAATATCTTTTTTGTTTTAAAGGGTATTCAAGGAACAGATGTTGCTAAACAAGCATCAGATATTATTTTAACTGATGATAATTTTTCGTCAATTGTTAAAGCAATGATGTGGGGAAGAAATGTTTATGATTGTATTGCAAAATTTCTTCAATTTCAATTAACAGCTAATTTATCAGCAGGTGTAATATCAGTTGTATCAGCTGCAGCTATTAGTGTAAGAGATATATAATTTTTTTTTTGTTGAGAAACAAAAAGAACTTTATTTATTTTCTATAGACTGTTCCATTACGAGCTGTTCAAATGCTCTGGGTTAATCTTGTTATGGATACATTAGCTTCACTTGCTCTTGCAACAGAACCACCAACAGAAGAATTATTAAATCGTAAACCATATGGACGAACAAAATCAATTATATCACCAATGATGATGAGAAATATTATTGGACAATCAATTTATCAACTTATTGTTATGTTTGTTATACTTTATGCTGGACAATACTTTTTAGGTGTTGAATCAACAGTTCAAAAAATTCAGCATGATCCACATGCTGGAAGAGAGCTAAGTGAACAATTTACATTAGTATTCAATGCATTTGTTTTAATGACTTTATTTAATGAAATTAATTCAAGAAAATTACATGGAGAAAGAAATGTATTTAAAGGAGTTTTTCGTAATCCATTTTTTTTATTGTATTTGGATCTTTTGTTTCATTGCACAAGTAATTAGATTGATAATAATATAATTAATATTGTTATTTTGTTTTTTTATTAAGATTTTAATTGTTACATTTGGTGGTCGAGTTTTTAGTTGTGCACGATTAAATCCTCAACAATGGGCATATAGTTTATATTTTGGTATTGGATCACTTTTTTGGCAACAGGTATGTTATTTGATTTTCTTCTAGATCGTTTTGTAGAAAAATTGTAATTTTTATCATTTAGATTTTATTATGTATTCCAATCGAACCGTTTGCTAAATGTTTTTCGGCAATCTATCGTGTATGTTGTCCATGTTGTGCTACGAGACAAGCTAAGAAACTTGAAGAAGAAATTGCTCGTCGAAAATCAGCTGCATCAGATCTACGACGACCATCAAGAAGAAGCACGGGTGATGGATTACAATATAGTACAATTGCTCAATTAACAAGTGCAACTGTTGTAACTGAACCACCACCAGTTTTTGCTAAATTTATGCTTCGTAAAAGTGTTGATCGACTTAATTCCGAGGTTTGAGAATTTATTTTATTTTGAAATTTTCTATTTAATCATTTATTTTAGTTTCGTGTTATCAATGAATTTCGATCACGACTTGAAGAACTTAAAGACAAAAATACTGAAGCAGCTGAATATAAACGAACAAGTCGTGGCAATATTCTTGAAGAATAATTGTTTAGGAGTTTGGTGCAACATATTCACTTCTTTCTTTCTTTTTTTTTCTTCTTTTGTTAGCCTTTTTTAATCACTCATACAAGCACAAACACTCTTTCTCTTTCTCTTTCTCTTTTTTTTTCATTGATTTATGCTCTTTGCATTGTGTTGCAATTCTGTGAGCTTTCAATACTAGCCAACTAAAAAAAATAAATATAAAACAAAATCTTTTATTCTTTTTTTTCCTTATTTCTATTTTGTATTCTTCCAATGTGTGTGACCTGTTCATGTTATTATCTTTCTTATTCATATGTATCTCTCTCTCTCT
>CAJNOI010001584.1:0-13806 GCA_905250115.1 Adineta steineri | reverse complement strand
GTTAATTCAGCTCAACTCTTTACTAATGAGAGTCAATATACATTCTTCTATCGAACAACGACAAATATTAGTGTTACAATTGAACAAAATATATTTTATATTGGTAATTTACAACAACCTATCGCTAGACAAACTGAAGTTATGTTTCATAGTCTTCTTTTCACAATTGTCGTATTAGAAGTGTTTGGTTTAATCTTTCTTCTCATCAAATTATTGTTCATTCCAGTGTTCCGTACAGTATTCGATCGTCTGCGTCGATCATCGTCAAAAATTCAAGACATTGAAATGGATGATTTGTCTATAATAAAGGTGGAAAAAGATATTCCAACAAAAAGTTATTTATAAAAATGATCAAAATTTTATCAAGAGAAACATGTTTTCTTTATTTCTTATTGTATCCTAAAGGGAAAAAAAGATTTTTTTTTCAAAAAACTATGACATGACTGTATGCTTTGTATCATATCTTTGCTTTTAAATTAAATAGGCATTCCTGAAAAGACCAACTTATCGAGAATAAACATACATAAAAATGAATATATTTAAGTTACTTTTTATGAAAATTGAGGGTGTAGGTGTGGGTAATAAGAAGAATGTCATCCACACTCACACCCACACGCACACTAATTTGTTTGTTGATTAAATCTACTTTAACTAAACATATAGATCTTTCTTAATTGTGAATAGCGATTCAATTATTAAAATTATTAACTAGATGACGTTTATTTGATTTATCAAGAATTTTATTGGTTGTCCTTTCGTCATAATGCAAAAAGAGAAGCAAGATAAACAGCATTAAAAATTTATAGGATATCAATGTTTTTTTTTTTATTTGATGAGCACATTTTAAAGAAATGAACTGAATAATACATAAAATGTATCTTTGAATCTTCTTAAGCAATGGAACATTCACGTTTATATAAGAAAACATCAATAAGCATAGTGTCATAATTAGCACTAACTATATCTTGGAAATTATCATTATTAAAATCACCAACAGCTAACCAAGAGGGAAAAAGCTGATATTCACCCGAATAAACCATATGTGAATAAAAACGATCATTTCCATATCCAAATAAAACATAAATCTTATTAGGATTAACAGTGCCAAGGATAATATCTAAATAATTATCATTATTAATATCACGACCAATAACTGTATTCAATCCTCCCAGCGATTTAATGACAGTTTTTTCATTTCTCTTAAAACTATTATTATGGTAATGATATATCTTGCATTCAAAATCGTACAGACTATAAAGAAAAGCGATATTAGATTGATTGTCATTATCAAAATCATCGATAAATAGAAAATAAGGGAAAGAGATAATAGCAGTGAAAAATGGCTTTTGTGTTTGAAATGTTCTATTTGCACTTCCAAATAATACATAAACATGTTTAGAGTCTTCATCACATATAACTATATCAGCATAATGATCATTGTTAATATTAGTCACAGCTAAGGTGACTGCATAAATCATGTCTCTTTCGAATAATAAAATTCCTGATGAAAAACTTCCATTTCCACGCCCATAGATGATACAAACGTTCTTCTCGAGCTGTGTAAAGCTTATAACAATATCTAATATTTTATCATTATTAAGATCGTATACGACTGCAGTATGTATCGCTTTACTAATTTTTGTAGATGATACCATAATTTGTGTTTGAAATGCTCCATTATCATTTCCCAAGAAAACGATTAGATTTTCGTTTGGTTCTGTATTACGTATTAAAAGCACATCAGATTGGTTATCATTATTAAAATCGGCTATATGAACTTCATTTATCGAGCTAATATATTTATTTGTCAATTCCGTTCGATATTCAAATGTTTCATTATCAGTGCTCAATAAAATTATAAAATTAGATCCATGTATTAAAAACACATCCGATCGATTATCATTATTAAAATCAACAACATAAATATGAGTTATCCAATCAGATCTTGACAATAATAAAACTGATGAATTATGAAATGTTCCATTGCCATTATTCATTAATACAATTATCTCTTCATTTTGATTAGATCTACAAGAATATACGAGATCAACTCGATTATCATTGTTAAAATCACCAGTAGCAATTTGAAAGTTGTTCTCATCATGTTCGGAACAAGAAATATTGGTTGATATTTGTTGTTGAAATTTATCTTGACAAAGCGATTCTAAGAGAAAAAAGGACTCTGATCGGATACAATTTCATAGATTATTTTCGTCATTCGTATTTTCATTTTACACTTTAAAAGATGATCTATTAGTATCTATACATTAATCTCAAGCATCTTTCTATCTATTCATCTCCTTTATATAAAATAGTTTTTCGTGAGTGTATTTATAGAAAGAAACCATATCTAATCGAAACAGATGAAACTAACCGGTTGTAATGGAAGATATTGACATCATTGTAGTTGTACTTGTTATTGTTGTATTCAAAGTTCTATCCATTGTTTTATTTTTCATTGAAACTATTAAGAAAACAACAAATATTTTAACAATTAGGGTGTGGGTCGATGCGGGTGTAAATGTGGGTGTGAGCATGTGTGGGTGTAAGTGTTTTCGTTTATCTACATCTATACGCACACCCACATTAGGGACCTGCGGAATCAACTTTTTTTGACTCCGACTCCGACTCCGACTCCGAAAAATTTCTTCCTGGCAACTCCGACTCCGACTCCGACTCCGAGAATTTTTATTTTTTTGGCTCCGACTCCGGGAATTTTTATTTTTTGACTCCGACTCCGAAAAACTCGGAATAACTCCGAAATTTTGTTAATGAGATAGAGCGAGCTCTCATATATTTTAGTACTTAAAAATTACGATGCGCAAATGAATAAAGAAGCAAACGAATGAATAAAAATTAAAAGTCATCATGTTAATATTAGTTTAGAATTTTTTTCATTGTTGTACGAAGGTGAAAATAATAATGACCAAGAAGCTTTTGTCAAGAAAAGAACTTGAAAAATTAATAGATGATAGTCATAAATCTGTTAGGCTTGTACAAAAGAAAAAAAATGTAAACTCTGGTCAAATGTGGGAGCTTTTTCATCAATATGCACTATGTCTAAACAATCAAGAACTGATGATGAAGATAATTACAGTAATTCAGATGACATTGAAATATTTTAAGATTAATGTAGTTGCTCTTATGAATGTTATAACGAGAAAATGATTCATTTTTCTTTGTCTTGAAAGTTATTGTTAATCTTTATAGAAACTGTTGTCATTTTATTTTGATTAGTACGAAGTATAAACTTATTAGTTCATAAAAACACAAAATTTTATTAGGTGAGATTATGATTTCGGACTCCGATTTACTCCGAAATTTTTTTTCGATAAACCCGACTCCGACTCCGCCGGAGTCGGAGTCATAATCGGGTTTCGGAGTACTCCGCAGCTCCCTAACCCATACCCACACCCACGCCCTCATCCACTTTTCTATTAAATATCCGATGAAGAGGAACTTATATATTTTCAACTCAACGAGATCGCCATTAGATCTTTTTTTCGACACATATCAATTACATTTTCATACACAAGTGGTCTTCTAACAGAGAGTATGGATTTGGCCATCAATACTTAAATAACTTAAGCCAACACTTCCATCCATCTAGGCCTTACAAATAAGCCTTATACACATATACACTAAAAATTCTAGTCTCCCATCATGGAATCTGATTGATCGAAAAAATTAATCAAACAAACATGACAATCTTCCTTTTCTATACTCATCCTTTCATAGAAAAGAAGAAATTTGTTACCATTTCGTGCATAATAAATTGAAAAGATAATTATACTAATGATTAACAATATTAATAATGAGATTATCAAAATTCTCTTCGAGTAACGTCGACTTGGTGAACTAATTCTTTGTCTAAACAAAATAAACTTAATATTAGAAAGAAAGTAAAAACATTAATGATTTACTCAAATGTTCTGTTTTGTTCTGTTTGATTATCAGCATTATTATTTGTATTTTGAATATTAAAATCATTTGATGACATTGAAAGTGAATTATGTGGATAAACTGATGTTCTTTGTCTTCTTCTACGATAATAATGATAGATTTTTGATACATTTTGAATTATTTTTGGACAAATCCATGCCAAAACTAATGTTACACCACCTTGAAGACTAAGAAATAGAGTTATGAGATATAGAATATTAAACTTTTCAATATAAGTATATGAACACACTGAAGGAAAACATTCATCATAATATGAAGAATAAGTTATATTTTTTAACCATTGTTCAGTGAATGCATGATTTATCAATTCATTAATAGTTGAATTTGGTGGAGAATAACTAAGATTTGTTGAAAGAGCAATTGAAGAATTTTGATAATTTGTATATTTATGAACAAGATCAAGACATGATTGATTATAAAAACATTCAAGAGTTGATAATCGAAATGATTCACTTGGTAAACATCCCATTTTTAATCCTACAATTGGAATTATTGTTGATTTTTCAATAAAATTAGCTTGTGTTGTACAATTTGAAGATAATCCACATGAACAATTATCATCATAAATCATTGCATTTGTATGTGCATAAGAATCAGATGTCCGAGAAACATATTGAAAATTTGTCCCATATGTTGTCATAAAAGCATTTCCATGATTAAAAGTTTGAATCGTGAAGAGAAAACGAGAAACTAAGAAAGGAATATTGGATTTACTTTGTTCAATTAGGATTTCAATACGATGATGAAAATTTTCTTTGGAAAGAAGTTCAACAGTAACTAATAATGATGTAAGAAATTCATTAATAGTATTATCAACTGAATCTTTTGAGATTTGACATAGTCCTTGAAGATATTGTAGATGAGAAGAAATAAATCGACGATAATCATTTTTTGAATATAGAGAGAAATTTGAAGCAAGACTATTTATTATACCCATATGCCATTCTTTCGATACGAATTGACTTGAACAAATCTATGAAGAAAAAAAAAGAAAATCTTCAATGAATTTATACAATCAGAAACATATGATTACAGTTATTCTTCATATTGAAGAAAACTATATTGTTTCTTTCTAAAATAATTAAATTTTAACTTACAGGATGAAATTCTGGTATAATTTCAACAAATTCATTGTATTTTGATGCTATTTGCGAACATGAACATTTTAATTTGTTTCCATAAATTTGTCGTAATTGCTGATAAGAATTAAATGATAGCTGATCAAATGTTTTTGTTACACTATGTGGTTGAATCATTGTATAAAAGATAAGTATCGTGAAAGTACTAAGAAACAACAGAATGTAGAAACGTGTTGCCCATCGACCATAATATGTAGCTGTTAGTCGGTCAATACTACTTTCAAAATCAGATGATGAAAAGATATTTAATTCAATTAATGTTTTTGACAAGAGTTTGATCATATTTTGTATTATGATTTTGATTCGATTGAAATAACTTTGATGAACTAAAACATATTAAAAGAAAACAAGAAAAGACATTGAAACACACGGCTGCTATACTTCAGAGATGTCCATGGCGGCGCTGCCGCGCCGCGAACGCTAGCTTTTTCAGAAAACAATTTTAAAAAATTACGAAATTGACACATAAATCGACATTGACATATTCTGCAATGTAAAGCTAGACGAATCTCATCGATTAGTAGCAACAGCTCTCGTTTAAACCACTCTCAGCCTTGAGAATCGGAAGATTTTTAAAAGTCTCATCGGGGCAGCGTCGCGGTGCGGCACGCTTCTTTTTATTATAGTCGCGGCGCGGCAGCGGCAGATTCTCAACCGCGATGGACATCTCTGCTATACTTTCAATGAAAAACTTAATTATAATCAATTGTGAACTTTCTCAATAAAGATTTAATCAAACTTACCTCGTTCTGTTCGTTGTCTTTTTTTCTTAAGTTTTTCCATTAATCCAACAATAATTTTAACAAGATAAGGTGTCACAATTCGTAATGAAAGTATAAGACCGCCAATCATTGATATTATTGTTACGATCACTCCAAGAAAATTTTCTGTACGCATTCTTTGAGAATAAGTACAATAAGTAGGTGCACATGATTCAAAAAATGATCTATAAGACATGAATGGATTCCATTGTTCGACCATCATTTCTTTAAACATGCTTGAAACAGTTGCATTTGGAGGAAATAGAGTCGTTGCTGGATTATAGATCAATGGACCAAAATCAAATGTTAAGGATGGATTATAATTTTCGTTATCCAATGTTTCGTAAAAAGAGGCTATCAATAATGGAAAGCAACCATAATCTTCATATAAACATTCAAGTGATGAAGAAAGAAGAGAATCAATAGGCAGGCATCGTCGAATCGAACCTGGTACGTCGTAAACCAGATTTTTATAAGCGTTGAAACCAGGATCAGATACAACATATGGTGTTTGACAATATGGATTTATGGCACAAACACATTTGCTCATTGTTGAATTGATTTGCTGAATTTCATTTAACAGAAAGTGATACTATAAATAAAATAGTGAAAGTTCAGTTTTATACGTCGACAGTAATTAAATAAAAAGAATTCTATTTTTATATGAGTTTCGAATGTATATGATTGAAATGCCACTAAGTGTGTAAACCACAAAAAATGTATGGAGGTGTTACAAAGGATGTTTACGAACGCTTCATATGATGGAGAGGGTGAGAGGTTAGGTTAAACGTGAACGAGAAAAATACTTTAGTTTACATTCACCCTCTGTTATTATAATCCGAAGAATATATCCTTAATAAAATATGATCGCTCTGATTGACATTGTGATTTCAATTTTTTTTAAATATGTAAAAAAAACTTTTTTATCTTCGAAAATGAACACAAATGGTATCAGTTTTAAAGAACTCTTCGCTTGAAAAATGGATCTCAACTCAGATAGATTCAAATGGGCCGACATTTGGAGCATAAGTTTGGGGCAGGAGTGATGAGACAATGGTAAAATTTTCAACTTGATACATAAACATTGGACGGGTATATGAGCCAAGTAACAGTTAAAAAATAACTCATTTTATCTTCGAGAAATCTCTATGGATATTTATTATACATAAATATATATATATGATTTAGTTTGAAAGCTTCTCTTAAGAGTTACCCTACCTTACGATCTCTTCGTTTGAATTCATAACTCTTCAGCGAAGAAGAATACTGACAAGTTCAATGATTGAAAAAACTTCTATAAAATGGTGTCTTTTCTATAGGCATGTCTGCCTAGAGGAATTGTAATGGTTTATTTTAACAGATGAACCATGAGGTGGGAGTGGGGCTAAAGAGACGAAGGGAACTAGTAGAGTTAAGAAGACTAGCGGAAGTATGAAGACTAGTGAGGCTAAGGGGATTAAGGAAACTAGGGGGCTAGGGTAACTAAAGAGACTCGGGGAGCTAAGGGGGCTAAACTCCTATTTTTTAGTAAAGTCCTGGTATTTATCACTAACGTTATTTTATTCTTTCGAATGTTAGGAGTTCCCGTTGGTTCTCATAGTCCCCTACTTTTAATTCGAAATAGTATATTTTTCTCTCAAAATTCAATATGGAATATAAAAGATCATAGATAGCGATGTACCGAGCCCGAACGAACCCCGAGCCTGACCAAGTCTCGAGTAGTGGCGTATCCAGGATGTGACTAGTGGCCTGGCAATGCCTTACGGTTCTTATTTAAATTCATCGACAATATAGTAAAAAAATAAAGTACCTAGTAAGAATTTTTCTCGGTGGCCTGGCAATGCCAGGCCTTAGATACGCCACTAGTCCCGAGCCTAGAGAGGCTCGGGCTCGGTACATGCCTAATCACAGACTCGAAACTTGAAAGATTGTTTTTAAGAAAAGTCAGCTATTGAGGAACAACTATTAGCATTTATAAAGAATAGACTACATACTATCCTACCATACATTTGTCTGAATTTTGAAATTTCTCACGAAGATTGACTTTTTTTAGGGAGCCTTAACGACGTAAATTTCTGAATGCATCTTTTTTTCATGCGAAACATAATAACATACTTTGATTAGTCGAGTAGAGTCTCCATCATCTGCCATCACCTCGCTTATTAAATTAACATCATCAACTCGTCCATAAATTATTCTCGCTGATTGTATATATAGCTGATCTATCTGCATCAAGAGTCGTAAAACATCCGTCATTACATCAAAATTATAAGTTGTTGATTGATAAAATTGATTGAGACTTGCATTGACTTGTTTGTTAAATTCAGTTTCATGCATAACAGAAGAAACAATAAACAACTGAGAAAGATATCGAATAACGGCATCATCGATCGTCTTATTAGCTAAACGACAAAAATCAGACAAAAACTGAACTTGTAAATATAGTTGACTGCGCCAATCCTTAAGAGGGAAATGTTTGCGACGGGATCTCAATATATTAATCCAATGATTATGAACGAAATGACTTGAACATATTTGATGTAAACGTGGCGATAACGAGAGAAAATTTTTATAAGATATTGCTTTGTTTGAACATGGACATCGAAGTGTACTGTAATGTTGATCTTCCAAATCATTATAAGTTGTCATTGATAAGTTCGTTATAGTTATTGTTACATTTTCACTATTTAATGATGTAAATAAACAAACAGTACATATTGAACCTATCATATGACAAAGAGATGAAATAGAATCATAAGATTGATATTTCTTTTTTCTAAAAATTTATCAAAACTTTACCAAATAATAAAATCAAATAGACACGTGTAACCACCTTCTGATGTTTAATACTTTGTTCTGTTCGATCATTTATATTCTTAAATAAATTTAATCTTTTTATTGTTTGGGCAAATTTGAATTGATTGATTCTTTGTTCCACTAGAAATTAAATAAATATTCATAATGTATTACATAATTTCAAACGAAAAAAGTACCTGCTGAATTGTCATTTCTCCTTTTCATACAAAATTTCCATTTCATAAACATATCAATAGAAAATGATGCAATCAGACGAAGTATAATGATGAGACCACCATAGAGACTGATAAAAAGTGTAATTGCATAAACTACGCTTGATCGTTCTACGGCTGAATATGAACATGATGATGGAGAACATAGATCAAAATATTTCGTATAATTTATTTGTTTTGACCAATTTTTGATGAAAAGATTATCCAAATATTCATGAACTGATATATTTTCATGTTCTGAAGATAAAACTGAATCATCTGGATTGAAATTGATCTAAATAGAATAGAAACATAGAAAGAAGATTTAAGAGAAATGTGAAATGATTTGATACAAACTGTTGTTAGATTTGGAAAGTAGTTGAGTAATAAGTGAAGACACTCTACTTCGTAAAGACAATCTAATGTACTTTCAAGAATTGCTTCAACAGGAGTACACGCTGCAAAGAATCCAGTGACCGTACTAGAATTAGGCATTGGGGATATTACATATCTATCAGAGCGGTCAATTGATTCGTATGATTGTGGACTAAAAGTAGCATCAATTTTCAGTACGGTATCACCACAATTCGGTTCGTAATAAACATCAAACATGTGTACTTCGTGTGCAAAAAAAATGGAAAATCCATTTGACGCAATTGACGTTTCGATTATAAAGTTTGTATTGAGAGCCGAAACGAAATAATGTGTATTACTTGTGTTTCTTAAATAATTCAGAAATGTTATCATTCGAGAAGCTGCACTATTCTTCAGATATTCAATTTTTCCATCGATTTCAATTCGAATTTGTTCTTCAGAAAGAAGATAAAGAGAAACAAGTTCATTATGATCAACAGCAGTCACAGTTTGAGAAATGACTTCATTTGAAAGTGAACAAAAACTCGATAAAAATTCAAACTAAAGAAAGAAACAAAAAAATCTAGATGATTGATAGATAATAGAAATACTTACTTGTGAATATGCTGTTGTTCGAAAATCCCAAACTCCATATTGACTTGCTTCTTCAAAATATAATCCTTGTATCCATATTGGATCAACGAAAATACTTGAACAAACAGGATGTATTATCACATCGTTTGAAGTAATATTTTCATAAGGTATTGTTATTGTTGAACATGGACATGAAAGTGTTTGATGATGTTCAGTATAAAGTTTATTATATAAATCTAATGTTATATCCGATACAATTACAGTAGTTGGCTTTATTTTGATTAAATTTATATAAAATAAAATATAAAGACAAACTAAAACAAAAGATATTATTTCAATATAACTAAATAACAAGTAACGCGTCGATCCCTTAGATCTAGCTCTACTCAATCCTGAAAGAAACAATAGATGCACTGCAAAAACTACTATGTTAGACTATTAAGCATATGATATAGTGAGATTAAGTAACTGAAGAAAGCTATTTTCGGAACACTACTCAGATGGTATTGATATGCTTTGTTTTCGATGAATAGAAACGACATTCACGGCACAAGAAAATTCACATATTCTATCACACAAAGTTTCTTCCAAAAACATCAATGACAAAACCCCGTCACGACGCTTTCCACAAGTTGACTGATCTTCTTCCCATGGCTATAACTGCACCCATATTTACACCACACACCTCGATTTATAACGCCACCCACGGCTTCACCCAGCATCAAGGCCCTAACCCCCCTCCTCCCCAATATCGAGGTCCCTAATTCCACCCACTATTTCACTAATCATCGTGATCTCTAATCACACTCATAATTTCACCCACCCTCAAGATCTCCAACTGTATGCATTATTTCACAGCATCAAGGTCTTTTGTCTCACCCATCAAGACCTACCCCGACTCCTACCCATTCCTATCCACTTCTACTCACTCTTCTTCCACTTCTACTCACCCTTCTTCCACTTCACTCATTGCACCCTTCTCAACTTATTCCACCCAGTCCACCCAGTTCAACCCTATTTCACCCAGTTCACCCACTTCTACTATATTTCACCCACTTTTAACCTATTTCATCCGCCTCTACCTAGGCATGTACCGAGCCCGAGCCTCTCGGGCTCGGGGCTCGGGTGTCAGATTGATGTAGGAGTGAGTTTCTGACACCTGAGCCCGACCAGCCCCGAGCCCGAGAGGCTCGGGCTCGGTACATCCCTACATCTACCCTATTTCATCCGCTCTCAAGTTATAAGGATTGCATGATGTTATGATGGTGAAATCTGATTGGTTAAGACAATTGACCAATGAGACACCAGACAAACAGAATAATTTCCGTGCTACCAACTCATCCTTTCAGGACTGAGAACTAATAGATATGTTTATTAAATAAAATAAAAAATATATTTACCGGTAAGAAGAATAACATATAACCGAGTTTTATATTTTTGATGTTTAAGAGTAATTGTTGGATCTTGAATATTAACATCATCATCATCATCATCATCATCATATTCATCATCTTTTAACATAAAAAGATTGTAATTAACTCCTTTTTGATAAAGCCATGTAATCAAAGTTTTGAATTTCATTATTAAATCAATAAATAAATAAATTGTATTTTGTTATTGAAATTTGAATAGATAATTGACGGTTTTGTTCTGAAAGTAATTGAAAGGAAAATTTGAGTGAACAAAACAGTTAATCGAGAAGAAGATATTTGATCATTTAAAGATTTATTCTTATAGAAAAAAATATGAATAACAGGCTGATTCAATCTCAGTGTGAATAAAAGAAAAAGAAGTTGCTGGAAAAAATAAAATCTATTAGCTTTTCAAATAGAAACATTTTTCCTTTCAATATTTGATGTTTTTTTTTATCATGATTAACAAAGATTTGACGTAGGTGAAAATCATGTTCCATTAGAATATTCTATCCCTTTTCTCATAAAACAAAATATTGTTCAAACATAAATCTCATCTGTTCATTTTTTTCTACGTAATAGAAAATTTATTGTCAACAGTTCATGAGGAAGAATAAAATATTATTCAAATGGATTAACATTTCTTTTTTTTGTATCGATCAGAAGTATTTCTATTAATTCTCTTTTTACTTGATTACTTGTTGAAATTGTGTATCTCTCATTTAATAAAATTACTTAATTTGGTAACATCTGATGAGAATTGAAAATCATAATTCACATTTTATCTACTTCGTTGTGCAACTGATGAATTAACATCAACACTAATGACAATCATTTTCTCTTGAATTAATTTCATTATTATATTACAACATTTAACAGATTGTTATTTGATTATTTATGTTATAAATAGAGGTGTAAGCCGTCAGCTTGGACGCGCGTCGGCTCTAGCAAAAACGGAAGCTGCCAGCCGTCGGCTTCAGCAAAAATCGGCTGACGGCTTACACCTCTAGTTATAAATAACACAAAGATGAAATTTTATTCGTATTTAATCTATATGTGAATAATAATAAAAATTGCACCATATGTGTGAGAGAAAAAGAATGATTATTTGCTATAATAGAGATAAAATTACATTTAAAATTTTCTATTAAAAATGACTAACACTTTTTTTATACTAATCAATTTCTGTAAAAAATAGATTTAAAATCATACTGTCGGATTGATGTAAATAATAATAATTTATCTTGAAAACATAAGAATATTAAATTATTTATTTTTTTTAAACACACAATGGAATAGACATTATATATTCATTTAAAAAAAGGAAGAATGAGTTTTTACATAATATTCAATATTTGATTTTTATCTTTCAATTGAATTTAGGACATTTCATCGAGATTATTTAGATATTTTCATATACACTACTAACCTAAATCAAAGAACTATTCATTTAACAATCTTAATGCCAAGTAAAATGAATATATTCTTCATTTTTCTAGTCAACAATTGAATCTTCTTAGCGATCATCACTATTATGTATAAGTGCTATTCTCTCTATGCATTACAAATACATCCTATTTAACCATGCCAGAAAAAACAAATTAAATATATCCTCAAATTTCTGATTATACGAATTTCATATTAAACAGCATTCATTTATGGAAAACTGCTTACAACTCGATCATTATTATTCGATAATATATTTCCATTCAGTTTTCTAAGATATATTTTTATTTTTTATGACATAAAAAAGATCTGAGGATAAATTCTAATAAATGTTCAAGAGAATATTTACATTGTCTGTATCATACATTGCTACAACGATATCATTTCGATTGTCATTGTTTAAATCGTTTAAAGCAACACTTGTTGCTCAAGCATCATACTTCAATGGATAACATGTTCGATTTATAAACATACCATCTTCAAGACCAAATACAATACAAAGATTGTTTGCACCAAAATTGGCAAGGGTGTGAGTGAGAATGTGGGTGACGGTTGGGTGTTGTTAGGTTCTTCATCCACACCCACACCCACATCCTCACCCTCGAGAACAACTGAATATTAATATTTGAATACGAATAGTTTTATTTTCACAAAGAAATAGATTTTTATTATTACACAACATGTAAAAAATTGATATTTTTCTCCTTCATAGTGATCTAATTTCGAAAATACATCTCTATTTGTTGTGATGAAAAAAAATATCTCTTGTTATTTTGAATACTGTCTGTATCAAATTATATTTTATGATAAGTACAACAAGATATATGAATTTAGTTGTTAAAAAATGACAGAATTCGTTTCCTTTCTTGCATAATATTTCATTGTCGACCTATGGAAAAGTTATAATACATTCCACTCGAGCCATACTTTTGAAAATACAACATGTTTGATATGTTGAAAATTCTGAAATTTTTAAACAAAATCATTCTGAAACAAAAGTCAGTTCATAGTCTCTTGAAAAGTTCTTTCTGTTCGTTTAATCCATTCATACAACGCCTTATGCATATATCAGACTATTTCATTGATACCAACTGCGAAATCGTGTGGATAAAAAGGAACTCTTTATTCG
>CAJNOI010001583.1:0-13833 GCA_905250115.1 Adineta steineri | reverse complement strand
AATAAATAAAAAACCGACGATACATAAAGCGAATGATAAGAGCATGATATAATATGAGTTCACAGTTTGTTATGTAATGTTTGCTCTACCAGGAGTCATTTTCGTATTTACAGGTGTCACATCGTTTGTATTTTTGCCAAAATAACAAAAACAGCGTTTGACTTGTTGGCGAAACGTTTTTGAGACAATGAGAAATACATAGAAACCACTCTTTAGACAAGAAAAATAATTAACAAAATGATGAAATAAAGGATGTCTTACTTACTCCATATGTGAGATTACCTAAAGAATTGACAATATTAAAGATGAAATATTCAATATTTTCTTGTTCCGCCGTTTTGTTCACAGAGACTGATGCCGATGAGTATACATCGAAAATAGTACCGGGCAAGATAGAAATAATAATTATTATTATTTGTCCAAAAATCATATAGGAAAGTTGACGATCAGCTCCTTGTAATTGACGTGTATTTGTTAAAGTACGCATATTTCGATAGGCAAGTGTACCAAATACAATGACAGTAACCAGTGGAACTGCTGTATAGAGAAGCCAATTATCAACATAATTATAGTAAGTTCCCCAGATCTCATTGTAATTGTCACAAACGTTCGAACTGAATATTAAAAAACACAGGTATAGGAAAATGACATAAAGACTTTCAAGATGGTTTCTTCTTTTTCCTATTCATACTCTCTGTCAAAACGATAAATTCCATAAAACTTTTTGCCATAGTTCTCTCCAGTTCATGGGTGATTAAATTTGAAACTATAGTAAAAATATCTACTTTTTTCATTCTCATAATCTATTTCTAATTGTAAAAAATTAAATAAGTAATTTAATGAATATAAAAGATTCATCATGCATTTCTAATTTGATCATCTAGGTATCTTATTTACATTGAAGCATATACTAAGTTTTGTCATAATTTTTAATACAATACTAGGTAAGTAATTCTGGCAGTTGCTGTGAAATAATTCACATAGAAAACTGATATATTTTATCATAAGCACTGACAAGTATGTTGCATCTGGTTATTCTATAAAAACAATCATTTTGGTAGATATATGTATTTAAAAAAAATCGCAAATCTATCAAGATTGTTATATTAACTTCTTTTCGCTATAATAAGCTCTGAATTTGACACCTTAGTTTTCCTTTTGAATTGAACCAAAATATAAATTATAACTTCCTAACCTTATATAAGTGAAAATAAGATCTGGTATACATGTAAGTATCCAGAAAACAACTACACCAGCACTAATACAATAAGCCCATTTGATCTTGCTCAATTGTCGTAGATTAGCTGATCGTGAGGTCATCAGAAAACGATCAATTGTTGCTAACCATTCGCATGTCATTGCCACACCAAGGCAAGTATCAATAAGATATGCCTTTATTTTGCACCATGCAGGTGAGAGAAGAGTTAAATCTATATCAAAGCCAATAGCAGAAATACGAGATATTCCTGAAACCAAGTACTGCACAGATTGTGCAATCGCTGCTATAAGTAGAAAGAATGTGCATGGCTGAGTACGATATATACGTGAAGTTGAAAGTATAATTGTATTCATTAAACTACCAAAAAAACCTATACAGCAGAATGGAATAAGCACATAAAGTGTGTACATTTGAGTGATGTACGACCATGATGCCATAGTATGTACCTGTTTATTTGCAGAATATTTTCACTAAATATTGTTTGTGCACTGCCGAAAAAGATAATATAAACATTTTCAAAACTAATCAAAATCGTTCTCTATATAATATTTTTGTTTGTTTTATTGAATGGATTTTCGGACCTGTTCTTCTCTCCTTAGGAAGGAACGTCATTTTTACTCTCGGTATTTATGACAGTGAATATACTAAGCAGAAGTCAAATGCGTAGAATACTTTGTTTTGCAGAATGCTTGAAAAATCTAATTAAATAGCGTACATTGTGAATGGGTGAGAGCGAACGAGTCATTATCTTTCTAGTCACATCCACATATAGATCTATTACTTTTCATTCAAAACTTTATATCTTCGTCGACATCATCAAAGTCAGATAACTTTTCAGTTCTGAGATTTGTAAGAGTTTATTGATCTCGAAACTTCGATACGTCTCATTTTATCGTGTAAAAATCTTTTTTTTCAGAACAAAATATATTTGCAATAGTGTTGCGATAGGCTCAATACTTTTCTTTTACATTTTACAGATATATATCCGTTAGAAAGCGTCTAGAATCATCCAATAGTAATAATTATTCTTTCATTAATGTTCGTAACACTACTTACCAAGTATCGTATTAATAGAGTAAATATTGTAAAAGATAGTCGTTTGAAATAGTTTTTCTTTTCTCAACTAAAAATGAAAATTATGCATTTTTCTTCCATCTATTATATGTGTTTTATTTCTTGACGTCACAAATGCGATGAAGCAATGCATATTAAATTAAAATTCTGAAGATTTTATTTGATATGTTTCATGCTTTCTGATTCTATTGAGTTGTTCTAAAAAAAAGCATGATACTCAGAAAGTATTTTCCTAAAAATAGTAATTAATAGTACCCAGAAAGAAAAATTTTGAATTAATATGTCCTTGATAAATAAGTAGATTATTTGATGATGTTTTTTTCATGATAATTTCTGGCTGAGAAAACAGAAAAATTATGATATTTTCTAGTTAAGAAAAAAGAAAGATTGTGATATTTTCTGGTTGAGAAAACAAAAATATTATGATATTTTCTAGTTGAGAAAAGAGAAATATTACAAAAGGGTCGATTACCTGTTAATTGATAATATGAATTATAGATGACATAAGATCTTAACAGAGACTTCATGGCAATATCGAGCAACGTCTCAGTATATGAGGTACTAGATAAAAAATTATTTTTCGATCTTTTATGTGCATTTGAAAGATCATCTTATAGGTGTTAGTGTGGAGGGGTGTGTGGCCGTGAGAGAAGAGCTCTTAACATTCTCAGCCACACCTATCTACAGCCGCACCTACCTACAGCCGCACCTACCTACAGCCACCCAGATCCACACACCCATACCTACACCCTTTTGATAAGAACTCATCTGGTTCTTAATACAGTTCTTTTAGTAAGAACTGTCCGAATAGTTTTGCCAAAAAAGTACAATATTACTCAATACTCGGAAGTGCTAGTCCAAAAACACAACAACATTGTTTTATTATGTGAATGATACTTTGAATATCGAGTAATATGGTTTTATTTTGGAAAATATTTTCGAACAGTTCCTACCAAAAGAACTGTACTAAGAACCAGATCAGTTTCTATCGAATGATCTATTAAAACAGATGAGTTCTTATCAAAAGAACGGCTACACAGTTCCTAAGAATAGAGCTGATATAGAACTGTCCTTGGTATAGATGTTATTCATCTACAAAGATATTAGATAGTAGCAGGGAAAATATGGATCGAAACTAGATACGAAGATGTACTTAAGTACACTGTACTAAGTACAGCATACCAAGTATTTTTGGACCTTGTACGCGTACTATAATACAAAGTACTATGGGCCTTTCCAGAGTACACTAGATAAGTAAAAAGTATTTGTATTTGTACTTGATATACTTGTACTGGTCCAATCTCTGAAAGCTATTAATAAATTTTAAAAAAAAGTTGTTAACGCAATCGCTACAGGATTAAAGTATGAAACACGAAGTAGCTGCTGTAAAATCAGTTATTGCGAACTCATAATGCCTGTCATATTTGTAACGTTTGTAGAAGATAGTGAGTAAGTAAACATTTCTATCCCTAATACTTCAATGCTCTTCTTAGTTCGTGTCTCACAGAGTACATTTTTTCTTTTCAAAAAAATTATTCGGTAACAATTATTATTTTAGATACAATACATCAAGTTATAGTATCATATTAGCAAAATCTTGTCACTCAGAAAGATATAAAGACATAATTATGACAAGGCTTTCTAAATTTTCTTTTTTTTTTGGCTGCAATTTGAATGTAAAAGCTAGATGGTTAGATTAATAAATTCGATAGTGATATATAGCCGTGAATACCTAGAAAACTGCTTCACGTATGCATTATGTTACATGCTGTTTTATTTTATATATGGTTTTTATTATTGAAAAATATCTGTGATTTCTTTAACTAGTTTATTGTTGCATGGATTTATACAAAATTGAGTACTTGAGAGTAATAGTTATTCACTACTTTCTTAATTTTATAAAATATAACTGAATATTGTTACATTTTTAATGAAACTTTAATGATAATTTCTGTTCATTGATACATTAAAGAATTTCAAGCGACAAGGAATGTACAGGTTCAATAAAATACTGATAATGACTCATTATCAGTAAAAACATTGCTTCAGTCATGTTGAAACATCAATGATTTTCCCTAGGGTTGGCTCAACCACGATGAATACTCAGTCATATTTATAAAAATAATAGAACATAAACATATTAAGAATAAAATACTGACATCTGAGAGAAACAAAACCAACAATCACAAGAATTAATATTTGATTTTAACTCATGTTGTTGAAACCATCGATAAAAGTGCTCTTGCATTATGAGAGATTTTATTTCTTTTTATGAATGATGTCATAAACTCTTTCTCATATATTTTTACCTCTTGAGATATAGAAAAAAAGGAAGAAAAAAAAGCTGATATTTTAACGTATGAAAACCTGGCAAAATCCAAGTTGGAAAAAAAGTCTATACTGAGAAGAAACCCAGAGAAAGACGAAAGAGGCAGTAATCTTTCTTTTTCTTCGTTATAAATATATCTGGTTTGAAGAGCTTTATTATAAACGACGTGTTTTGCGTTGATCGGCCATTTGATTCACACGGTATTTGAAAATATTCGATCAAGGTAAGCTCTTTTTTCTTTTATAAAGTTCAACCTAAAGCCAGTATGTTGTTAGAAAAAAAGACTTAAGGCTCAATACGTATATTGTTCTGTTAGAGAGCATTCTAACAGAAATGATTGCCACCAGTTATGTGTTTGTGTTTTCTCTTCTCATCTACCTCTTGTCGTATACATATGTAGATCATTCTGATTTTTTCTATTCTTTCGTCGATGAGAATTATTTGAATTCTCATATTTCTTCTGTCCGGCTTTCCTCTTGAGGGTGTGGGTGTGGTTCTGCAGGAGAATCAGCTTTGGTTGTAGCAACACCCATCCCACCCTCAATGGGACCTGTCGGTGAAGTGGTGTCGGAGAATTGATTGTCGGCGAAGTGATTGTCGGTTAAATGACCCGGACCCGGACCCGTAATAAATTAGTTTGAGATCGGGCGCCCTTATTGATTATAATCGGCGGAACTACGCAAATTCTGATCTATTTTTTCATAAATCTTCTTTTGTAGTCAATAGTTGAGAACCCACTAATAATTATGTTTCCCAAAAATTATTGTTGTTAAGCAAGTCTATTCTCTGCTTCAGATTTTCTAACCATCACGCATTTTTATTCGAAATGGTTTTGCCTTTCGTTATCGGTTGTGGTCTCGCCCTCTCAGCAACTTTTGTTCTTTGGAAAGGTTCTAAAAAGATCGACGATATTCGACACGATGTCAAGGATACCGTAAAAACTGCTGCAGATATTGCGACTGATGTCCGACTTGATGCACTTAATATTGTCACGAGGTTTGCGCTTACGATCGGTCATATTGCACATAACTTAACTAAGAACATGGATGAACTCACTTATGGTTGTCTTGAATCTCTTACAATGCTAACAAATCGTATTGATACTAGTATTCGTTTGTTGACAAACGTCGCTCTGGCGTTTCTCACCATTTGTTCGCTCAGTCTTCTTTTGTTTTTAACTGATTTCTCACCTTTTCTTCGCACCTTTGTATGGTTCATGTTCGTTTCAGTTTGTTTTTCTATGGTTCGTACCTATATACTACATTCAAATTTAGTAGAACCGTCAAAACAATACGTTATTTTAACTCGCTCAACGACAGACAAGAGGAAGACGATTAAAGGTGAGAAAAACACATATGGTCTGTTTCTTTTCGAAAAGGATACTCTGTTTTTTAAGTAAGTTTTTCGACTGAAAACTCCCGAAAAAAAGTCCTGTTAGTAGAACTTGTACAGAGCATCGTTCGATTTTATCAGTTATTTATTAAATAAAAGCTTTCATACTTGTTAGGAAGAAAAAGCTACCCCATTTATCGTAGTTTACTATTAGTCCGATAATAAACGACGTTTTATGTCTTTGGTAACTTTGGTTCTCAGTCATTTTATCAATATCATTGCGTTGTACTTTTGTGATTAAGTAAATATGAAAAAAAAACGAATGATAAAATAATGAAATGTGTCTGTGTGTAGGCTATAATTATCCTTCGTATTATACATTCACAGTAAGGAAAATAATATAAAATTGTGAAATCATCCGCTTGAAAGAAGCAAATTGTTATATCCACCAAATATCGATCAAAACTGCTAAGATTTACACCTATTAGAAAAGTGTCGACCGGCAATACTGTTATGACACATACTAGAGGCATGTTAGAATAGAGGATCATTTATAGATATTTTACATATATTTTTTCTTCTTCTTTCTGTCAAATATTTCTTCTAATTCTCTCTTTTAGTTATCTTATTGTTTTCGATTTCATACTGTATAAGCCTTTTCTTTCTTCAAAGTTTAAAGTCACTCTTTTTATTACTGAAACATTTTCTGTGCGATCGATGTAAACTTCTAATCCTTTCCATGTGGAAGTGAAGTAACCTTGAATTCCTCTTTACATACATCTCAAACTTTAAGAGAAAAACAATTTTTGATTTAGGAAAAACAGTGATGATGGATGCAAATAAACCTTTAATACAACAACAGTTGATTCCAAAGAGATTAACATATAAACCATGTGCTGTTGTTATGGGAAGAACAGGGGCTGGAAAAACTACATTAATTAATTCACTTTGTAGAACACAACATGCAGCAGGTGAAGGAGCAGGAAGCGTTACTCGAAATCTTTTTCGTAATGATGTTCGCTATGGTGAAAATACATTTTCTTTAATTGATACACCTGGAACTGATAGTTCAACTGAAACATATAAGCACGCTTTTCTATTAAGAGAAGCTTTAACAGCAACTAAAATTAATACCATTTTTATCGTTATTAAATATGATAATCGATTTGATAAAATGATTGAAAATTATTTTGAAGTCGAACAACCAGTCTATAATTATAGTAAGAAAATTATCGTGATGATTTCTCATTGGGATCAATCAAAAAATCCACAGAACACTTATAAAGAAATTTGTGAATTATTTCAAGATGAATGTACAAATGTGGCTAATTTAATTTTTTATTCGGAACAAAATTTTAAAACAGAAGTAGCAAATTTAATGTATAGTTGTATGTCCAACATGAACGAAGAAAAATTACATATAAAAGACGAAGATTTCTTTTTAAGATTTAACATATATGAAATGAAAAGTCGGATAAAAGTTTCATTTGGACAATATAAAAAAAAAGCAAATCTACTTGTGCAAGAATATACAGATTTGATTAATTCTGTTAGATCTGAATCTGTTGAAGATAAAGATGAAGCATTACATATGACCATAGTCAAGTTTAGAGATGAAATGGAAACACTTTTACAAGACTTTCAACAACAACACGTTGGTACAATGGAAGAATTAGATTACTATGCATTTTCCATTAAAATGGAAAAAGAAAATCTTGAAAATTGTGATAAATTTGTTGAAAAAGTTGTACCATTAATGTCTTATAGTTTAACTGATAATCAAGATCCGAGAAATCTAATCAAAAGATGTCCACATTGTAAATTAATTTGGTTCAAAACGGAAGGTTGTGACGGTCTGACAACTTGCGGTAACAACAAATTTTCAAGGCCTAAAGACGTCAGTGACAAAGCCTTTTGGAAATATCAGTTGGAACGAATAGGTGGAAAGCTTCAATTTGTAAAAAATTCGACAGATAAAAATATTTTTAAAGAAATGACTAATGATGCCGAAGAAGATTTTGAAGAAAATGTTCAAAAACATTTTGATACAGATATTCAAAATGTGGAACCAAACTTAGAAGAACTGGCTGTCCTTCGTGAAAGACCAATGAAACAATTAAAACAAATGTTTCGATCATTCTTCGTAGATATCACCGAACAAAGCACTGAAAATATCAACGAGCTCGTCGGTAGAAATTCCAAAGGAGTGGGTTGTGGTAAAGAATTTAAATGGAGTGCGCTACCAAAAATAGAAGATGATCTAATTCTTGAATTATTCAAAGTAAAAACGATTGATCAGGCTAAACAATTAATTCAAGCTGGAAATTTCAAAGAAGCCAGACATAATTATGAGTATAGTATTGATCAGACTTTCTATTTTTGAATGCTATATTACTTTTTATTATATTAAATAAACCAGAATATATATATATTCATGAATAAATTAGAACTTTTAACTGTAAATTCGTTCAACAACAAGAAATCTTTATCATGTTAAAATCTTTGCCAGACTGTATTTTATACAAACTTTCAAAGTAAATCTTATGCATTTAAATAGTGATGAATAATATCACTATATTCTAACGAAAGAACCTCTCAGGTGCTGAAAAGCTTTTAAGCTCAAATTTTATTCAGAAGTGGAACATATATTAGCTAGAAAAAGCTTAAAATAATTTGGGCACAATTGTGGGTGTGTCTTGTTGATGCCAACGCACATCTACCACCACAGTTGCATCTATACCCAATAAAATTGCCAAATATGGAACTACTTTAGTTATCCTTAATAACAGAAGTTGCTCGAAAATAATTTTATTTATCATTTAATATATTTATTATCTTTAGCATTCTTTTTCAGATGTATAGTTTCAAAGACACAAAAAATAGTTCTTTATTTTTATATTTAGAAACAGGGAAATTCTTGTCTAAAAGAAGTAACAGAATGAAAACGAATCAATCCATTTGTCTGTTCGTTTTGAAACATTCATCTATTCCTTTTTCTTATTTTCTCGTCAATTCAATACAACAACTCAAAAAAAATGATTACACATTGCAAAACATTTTTCAAAATATACTTAACCAAATTTAATACCAGATCATTTATCCATTACTTGTATACACATATCGCATGAACGTATTTTTTTCTGAGACTTAAGCGATTTGTCATGCGTCTTTCCGTTGTCTAACCAGCCTTTTGAAACATAAACTTTTGTTTAATATTTATCGATTATGACTTTGTTTTTATAGTTCTATAAAGTATTATAAGCATTGTAAATATTAAAAAATAAATAGGATGATAATGTTTGTAACTTTTATTGAATAAAAATAATATCAAAGGAATCAAATATTTTTTGAAGTAGCGTATTAACAATAGAAAATGTGTTAGACAGATGCGTAAGTAAGTTTATATGAGCAATTGATTTAAAAATATAGGTGAAAAGAAATAACAAACAATCCTATAAATCTCTTAAAAACTATTGATGATTCTAGAAATTTGCAAGAAGAAAATACAACTAAAAATATCGACTCGTATTTATTAGAGGGTGAGAATGCAGATCAATAATGGACACCAACACCCACCGACCCTTAAGATGGTTTATTTATTATTAATTGACTTTTATTTATATATTTTTTTAATTGTAAAACAAAATAAAAAGCATAACAATGTGAAGCAAAAAAAGCTGAAATTTTGATTATCATATCACTATACACGCGTATCACTTTTGGAAAAAAATATATAGAATTGATTAATATCCATCATGTGTTTTAGATTCATTTTTAAGAATATAACCTTCTTGATTTAAACTCTGACGTGTTTGTAAATGTTGTGAAGAATCTCTCTATATATAGATATGAAGTAAAAAAATTAACTTTTCTTGTGCGAAATTAATGAACATACATGGTTTCCTTCGACGGTATAAACTTGTGATTTTGGAGAATGATTTATATTACCATTATCTTTATACAATTCCAAATGATTTGTTTTCCTTCGCTAGAAAAATAAATAAATGAAATTTATTGATAAATAGCAAAATTAAAACAAACTTTTTGAGGAGTTAATTCCGTTTCTTTTGGCGACAGATGATTTTGATTAAGTTGATTAAATTGAGATAATGTTTGATTAACAGTTCGATTAATTCGATGATTAACAACATAATCATATGTTGATATACCATGATAACCTAATAGATGAAGAATTTAACTTTCGAGAAAATCATTTCCGTTTTTTTACTTACATAAATAAACATGAAAAGCAAGAAGATATAAAGTTAATCCCCAACATGCAATAGCGATAAATGCTATGATTGCTGTTATGACTTGAAATGCGATGAGTGATGATGGAATCATTAATATAGCATATTGATCTATTTCAAAAAAAAAAGGTATACGATAGAACAATAAGAGCTGCTCTTGAGGACAACTAATGCACACTTAAGATTATGAAAGTTGAAGTGACCTGAGAGAAAACGACTGAATTACATAATCTATGAATATCTTTTCTCACAGCTATTTCATTTTGATTATACTAAAAATCTTACTTGAATTATAAAATGGTTTTAATTTGAGTAATGATGTTGATGTTGATAGATCTTGAAATGAGCCAATAAATTGCAGTAAACTATTTATAAATAAAATTAAAGTTCCAATAACAACTAACGATAACATTGAGAGAAATAATCGATAATTTTTTCCTCCAATACATGTATTTAGCCAAACACAATGATGATCAAATGAATAAATACATTTATTACATGATGAACAATGTTTCGCTTTTTCTGTAACATGTACAGAACATATATGACAATACAATTCTGTTATAACATGTGCATGTTGACGACGATCAAAATCAGTTTTTGGTCCGATACTTTTCTTTATGACTTCGTCATCAGCCGGATCAATATAAGCTAATCTTATAAAAATAAATAAAAATGGAAGTATAATCAGTGAAGTTAGCACAATATTTAACCATTGCCATGGATGTGTAGGAATATTAACACATAATGTTAAATAGTTCATCAGTATAAGAAATAGTATGACTATAATTGCAAAAATTTGTATCCAATGTAATGGTAATGATAATCCATTTCTACGACGTTGACCGGTATTTAATGCAGTTGGACCACAAAATACGATCGCCATCCATATATAGAAAACAACTTTTTAAGTTAATAAATGTACCTAAATGATAACAATTATGTTTTTTTTAATAAATTAACATATAGAAATACATTTCAACTTGAATATAAAATTGTTGTTGTTGTTTTTTTATAATTTCTTTATAAATTTTTATTAAAATTTTCTTTTCTCATCTGTCATGTTACTAAGACTTGTTGTTAATAGTAACACATGACAGTCAAATCAGATGTCGCTCATATACAAGATCCTCAAGATGCATGAGTTATATTTTTTAATTCTTCAATATTTATCATTTCATAAAAAAAAGGAAATCATGTATAGTTTATTTGATACTATTTTTTTTAAAGATAGACTAGAAACAGTTTTATATATATGTAGATTAAATCTTAATACGTTCAGAATTTGTATGTATGAAACCAAGACGAAGATAAGCATCAACACCAATACGTGACACTTGTCTAAGAGTTAATGAACCACCAAAGAATTTCGCATAGAGACGACAAACTGGAAGACCAAATCCATAACCATACATTTGTTTTGATCTAAACGAAATTCATGAGGAGAATTTCGTAAATCCGTAATTTTTATTTTCAACTTACGATTGTGTCATACGTTCTTGAAAATCTGCTAAAATATCCATGTGTACTTCTTCTTCTTCTTCTTTCATGACATCACCCGTAAACATATATTTAAATATTTCTTCATCACTTTCATCAATTCCACCACCTTGATCTTTAACAGCAATTGTAAAATTTTCATCAATAGGATTCGATGCAATTACAATTTGACATAATGGTTTATCACGATTTTCTTCAAAATATTGTTTAACATTTTGTACATTACCCAATGATGCTTTACTACATTCAACAATAGCACGCATTGAATTTTTTAATAATTCTCGTAAAATATATTCAATAATACTTGGAAAATAGGGTAAAGATTCATTCATCGTATTTTCAATTTGAACGTGTGGTACAACTGTATATGTTTCAAAACATAGAGAAGAAACATCATTAACACATTGTTGTATAGCTTTAATAGGTGAAAAATTCATACATATTGCACCACGCCATTCGGAACTATTATCTTTTTGTTGTTTATGTAATTCAAGATAATGTTCAGCAAGTAAACGCATTGATAAACGTATTTGTAAAACATTATCAAGAAAATCTTTCATTATTTTATAGGTTTTAAAATGTTTTTGTGCTTCACTACAACCAGTTGATAATAAACCAATAACATCATTATTTTGTACAACAAATATATTAATTAATTCAAGAAATTTTTTTTCATCTTCCTTTGTTTTGATTTGAGGAAAATGAGCAAATGTTTCAAATAATTTTAAATAACGTTCATGTAAAGATAACAATGTTGGATTAACACCAGGTAAAAATGGTATCGATTGAAAATGAGTTAAACAATGTGCTAGACGTACTAATAATTGTTCATGAAGATCAATTGCTGTTTTCATTAGATCAATTGGTGTTGAATGATGTGGTGAACATGCTTCAATCATACGATTTGGATAACAATATTCAATAGGTCGTTGAGAATATTCGATAAGTTCATCATGTGAAGAAAATTTTGATAATTGTTTAACTATGCCTGATAGTGCTGGTGCTTGAGAATGTACATTCGTAGTTGCTTTAATTGTTGATGATAGATATCGATAGAAAGACATTAGAATTCTATATGATCAATAGAATAAATCAAGCTACTGTAGAAAAAAAATGATTCATCAAATGAATATCGATCGAATCCAAGGACAGTCGTATGAGAGATGTCGCTTATAGTTTCATGAAAAGTTAAGAATATTTATTTATTTAGTCTAATTATAATAGAATAACAAAAGACAAGAAAAAAAATATATATATTTAGGTTAATTTTGTATCCACAAGAAAAATAAATTGAATTTGTTTAATCAAAATTTGATTCACCTAAAGTAACAATACGAATTGTATGAGCTGTTGCAACAAGAAAATTTTCTTCTTCTAATGCTCGAATAGCATCATCAAACATATCACGTGTAATACGTTCATCATTTCGTTCACGCATTTCATTGAATAACATATCTTTTTTAATTGCACCTGCACTTTGTGCTGATTTACGTTCTTTAAGATGACGTTTAAGTGTTTGAGCAAGATCAGCACGAAGACGACGTTCACCAGCACTAATACCTGTTGTTAAAATTGCAACATCAACACGACCTGTTTTAGGATCAACTGCCTATTCAAAATACAAATTATTCATTAAATAAATATCTCACGGCTAAATAATACTTACTGCTTGTTTTAATGCTTCACGATAAAGTCTAAAGAATCAATAATGAAAAAAGAAATGATATGTATATATAATTTACCGTTTTGCTTCTTCGACATCAAGTTCATCGACTATTTCTGAAAGTCGAACTTTAGCATGAGCTTCAGCCAAACGAATTAATGATTCTAGTTGTCGAGGATATGCAGAAATTTGTCCTTTACCACTACCAACTTTACGCATTTCAACATATCTAAAAATTTCATAATATTATGAATGTTTTGTATTCATCTAGTAACTTACGAACTAATAAGAAGTTTTCCAGAAGCTTCTGTTAAATTTGGACTAACAAAATTACGTGCATATGAAATATAATCTCGAAGTAAATCTGTATCCTATAATAAAATCAATGATTTATTAAAAACAGATTAATAGATGATGTTTACCATTGCTTCATGATCATTTTCACCTTCTTTTCCATATTGATACC
>CAJNOI010001582.1:0-10427 GCA_905250115.1 Adineta steineri | reverse complement strand
AACGCATGTGTGGCTATTGAAAGAGCATTTACTACTATACAAGGAGTTCGTTTTAGGAGATCCCAAAGTAAATCAACAGCTAAATATGTTATAATAATTGTATTCTTATTAACAATTATTTCTTATATTCATGATCCAATATCACGTCAATTATTAGATGAAGATGAAGAAAGAACATGGTGTATAGTTAAATATTCGTCAAAATTAAAAATCTATGATAGATTCATCAATATATTTCATTTTTTAACACCATTTATAATTAATTTTTCATCTGCTGTAATTATTATTATTCAAGTATTTAGAAATCGTTCAAAAATTCAATCGAATTCAACACGTACAACTATTTTTATTAACCAAATCAAACAACACAAACATATATTAATGTCTCCATGTATTTTGATGTTATTAGCTGTTCCTCGTTTAATAATATCACTTCTATCTCAATGTATGGAGAGTGCTCGCAATCCATGGCTTTTTCTTGCTGGTTATTACGTTTCATTTGTTCCACCATTACTTATCTTTGTAGTATTTGTATTACCTTCAGAAACGTACAAAGACGAGTTTCTTGCTAGTATAAGAGAGAAATTTTAACTGGTGAATAAAAATGACATTTTTTTTTCGTTTATTATATGTAGTTGCTTCTGTTTTTTTTTCTTGGAAATTAATTATTCAGTGTTATTGTATTAATCTTTATGCTTTTTGTTAATAATCATTTAACATATGATAATCGTACGATTTTAATCAATTTTTAATCACACAAAAAAAAACAATTCAAACAGGTGTTTTGTCTTTTTTTGCATGGAAACTCATATTTTCTCTTTGCAAGAGCATGATAAAAAGAACTATTATTTTGTTCTTTTTTTCTAAATTAACGAGAAAGATAAACGAGGAGCACTTTACTGCAAGTCAGGAAAAGAATAATTTTTCTTTCTTCGTCTATCCTTTACGTAGCCGTAATAAATGACGAATACTCAAAGATGTTCTTCGCAGCCAGAAGACTTCTACTTTCGCCGTCGCGGCGATGGCGCCTCTGTGGACATCTCTGGGTACACTTTATTTTAAGTTCAGGAAAAAAGTGTTTTTTCTTCATTTGTCGTTTATTTAACTGTGATACATGCTAACAACTTTATTGATAGCGTAAAAAAAGTATAAACAGTTTTTCTTCACTTCTTGTTTTTATTCAATGATGAAGATACAAGACGACGACTTCTTATTAGAACCATCACATAAAAGTATTCCAACAAACTTTAAAACTTCTACTTCTAAAGGTTTAAAGTTGGTATCATGTATCATTGTGATCACAATTTTATATATACTATTATCAAAGGTTAATATTACTGTTATTATAAATTTAAAAGAAAATCAATCACATATGACATCCATATCAACAGTTCAAACAGAATCATCTCAATTTCCATTGACAAGTAACGTAATTATAGATACTTCTCTCATATACACAATAAATCATATGGCAAAATGAGCTCGTATTTTATGATTTTCATAAACAAAACAATGATAGATTCATGATCTCCACCAAAAACTGAATCTCTAGATATTTATTTTTTATGAAAACGGTAAAGTATGAGCTCAATTAGCCATATAGTTCAAGACATTTATACATACAGCTTTTGATAAGCATTAATTTGATACATAATATGGAAAGGATGTAATGATTGATGTTAGGTTTACCATCATTATCAGTTATCCTTCGATCGATCGCAGATAATAAGTTTTTTTTTAATTTCTTTGAGGAATTCACGTGCATCTATCCTAATTCTTTTACTACATTTTAGAACCAATATTAAATGATGTTACAAAGGTTAAATTGTCAGATGTATCAGTTGTTGGCAATTCATTAACAAAATGTGTAATTAAATCGAATGATGTTTTAGAAATAATTACACATTTATCTGAAGGTGGATGTGCTGTGCCATTTAAACAACTGAAATTACCAACAACAAAATCATTATCAAACCAAGTTTTAGAATTTGATATGAAATTTTTGACGAACCCATATGATGGTGTAGGACGTCATGGTGGTATTTACTATGGTAATCATTCCTTCGACAGACGAACAGATGGTAATACAGGTGTTGATTGGATTGATCGTACCCGTGATCGTGGTTATAGATTTTATCAAACAGGACGGTATCCAGACGACTCAAACATATTATTACTACAAAAGAAAGAACCAGTGAATCATTTAAAGATTATCATCAAATCAAATGGTGAACATATCATAGTTGCAGAAAATACTATTTGGAAAAATTTAACTAGTAATGCAGTTCAATTACTTAATAAACCCTATTTAGGTTTTTGGGCATGGGGCAATAATCATTTACGTATCTCGAATTTTACTATTCGACCTTATACAAGTGAGAACGAGAAGAGAAGAAGATTGTTAATTGTAAAGTAATTTTCTTTCTATTTCTTTTACAGGATGTGGCCTTGATGAATGATTGCGCAAATTTGAAAAAAAATACTCAAATACAAATACTCAAGCAAATATAATTATCAATCTGACTCTCTTTTCATATTTCTGAAATAAATAACAAAATCGAAATGTATTAAGTTCATTTAGACATAACAATTCTAATTAATAATCTAACTAGCAGATGGGGCATAAAAAATGACCGGTTTTCTTATTATATTTTTTCATTAATTAAAACGTTTTGTGAAAAAACCATCTTGAGTGCGGATGTGGATGTTACACTCTTCTCACACCCACACCCACGCTAGTATCTTGTACATCGCTTACGTAAAAATAGCAATGATAAATATTAGATATAAGTGTTTACTTTTATAGAAACGATTCATACGAATCGTGTACAAATATTTATTGATGTACAAATAAACGTAGGAATATCCTAACAATCAATTAGCCACACATATGGTTATAGATAAGAAGTAAAATCATAGAATTTAATTTCAGTAATGTTTTTAGATATATAAGCATAAATGAAGTAACTAGATGTTAAAAAAGAAAGAAAAGTAATCAGACATAATAATGCAATCATAATGAAATCAAACACAAAAACAATATTTATAGCAAAACAAAAGGGAAGCATAATAAGAGAAGTTTCATACGACTACAACAAAAAACGGATAAAACGAAGAGATTGTTTTGTTATTCATTGAAACAAACAAGATATTTTATAGATATTTGTGAATTATTCGATGAATGTTGAAGATAAAGTGTACGAGTTTTCCAATTTGATGATGACATGTCACTAAAATTACTTGTTGCTAATGAATAAGTCGATGACGAATCTTCTTGTTGAATTCGACGTTCAGTTAATAATGTTAAAGGAACATCTACTGAACCAAGAAGACCTTAAATAATTAAATATAAGAAAAAAATTCACAGAAACTCGGATAATCTTACGATCTGTTGTATATTTAGATCGATTATAGATAAAACACTTAATAATATCTTTATTAATATCACAAACAAAGAATTGAAATGAAATATTCCATTGTAAACTCGATGTATCACAATGAACAGGTGTTGTTTGACGTTGACTATTGTTCATTTCGATTATACAATATGGATTATTTCCTAAAAACATGAATTTAATCCAAAGAAAGTCGAAACAGATAAAATCTGTGAGAAATACCGAAATCAATACTTAGAACGAAATTACTGACACTCTGAAAATAACATGATAAAGCATTACAATTCAAATAGATCACTCGTAAAAACTCATTTTTCAGACAATCTTCCTTTGAACTGCCCTGTATGTAATCTAAAATCTCTCAACCTGACTTTGTTCCTTTTTACAGTAAGTTAATATTCAAAATCTTGTTAACAATTTTAAACTCACCATTCTTTTGCATAGATGTTATGGGCAAGTTCATAGCATTGATTTCTCGAATAAAGACTTTTCCAATCGGTCGACAAACAACTGGATTTAAATCTAAATAGATCAATCTATATACTATAAAGTAAAAAGGAGTAATATCTACTAGATTCCGGTGTGCGAAACATTGAAGTAAGTAAACGTCGTTGGCTACAAATATGAATCGCATCATTAATACATTTTATCCATAAAAATCTATATGAGACAATCGATTAAATTAAAATTTTATCGAAATATTTTTAACCTTTCATTAATACTATTAGCAAATAGAGTTATTTGACGTCCACGATAATCAAATTGAAAACCAGTTGAATCATTTTCAAGCAATCGTACATTTTGAATTTCATGTAACATGATCGGCTAAATAAATTTTCTATTATTTTCTTCTCTTTTTTTATGAGTATTAAAATTTACTTTTTTATACACAATTAAATAAAGATAATTTGCATCAGGTGAATCAAACCAATCTATATCCGATTGTCTTGTTGATAGTTTAGGAAAAGATTCATTTTGTTGTCGACATTGATGAAACATCGTATGATTAATAATTCGAAACATTTTTGTAATTAAAGGTCGTTTTGTACGAGTTAAAAGTAAAAAATCATTAAATAACATCGCATAAAACAGATTATTTGTTGATTTTGTCTACCAAAAACAAATAACAAAAATTAAAAATACTTTTTCAGGAAAAATAAATTCTACCAAACGTATATGATTATAATGAATTAATTTTCTTTGATCACCAAAATGAGTTAATGAATTGAATATAATCGTCTAGATAATCGTAAATATAAATTAAGTAATTATTTTTTTTTGCAAAGTTTTACTTCATAAATTTTTGTACAATCGACATGTTTCTGTAACCATTCAAATTTTGTTCGATTAATTTCTTCGTCAATAGCATTATTTATTGTTTCACGTAATTCATCAGCTTTCTTTAATGAATTATGTAATTGATCAAAATCATCAGAATCATTTGATGAATTCTTAAGAATCTATTTAAAATAATTTTAGACTTTTGATGATAAAAGAGAAATCGCCTTGTTTATACTTGATAAATCATAAATGGATATTTAGCAATACGTTGTAATGGTAATGTTAAAATATTCGCATCACCCATTGTACCTATTCCATAACTATGTTCTTTTGTTTTCTAATACAAAAAAAAGAGAAGTAATCTATTGAAAATAAAGTAGAGAATTAGTATTGTATTACCTGCATAAAAGCACAAAATTTTGGAGAAATATGAAGTTGTTCACGAAAACATTTCATTGCTGTTGGATGAAAACGAAAATAAACTTCATATTCAGCAATTAATTCGGGAATCTAGTTTATATGAAAAATAAAAATGTTCGAGAACTTATTTTTACTTACAAATTGACATAAAATTTTTCCAATAGATATTTGTTCTCCATCAGTTTTTAAAGCAGTTATTAATGTTCTATAAAAGAAAAACATGATGTCGATCAGTAGATTGAAACTATAATATTTATTTTTACTTAGCAAGTTTTTCATGAGTACGTGTTAAACTTGGCCAATTAAGAAAAAGTGCATCGATATGAGATGAGGATAAAATATTATTTTCCAACATTGGTGTTATATATGTCTAAAAAAATTGTCATCAATATATTTGTAGACAAGTATAGTGTAGAAACAAATACCGATAGTCATGTCAATGTCTCAATATACAGTAAAACTAGAAAAGATGCACCCTCAAGATAAATATGACAGTAAAATAAGCTACCCTGATTCTGATTGTAATTTTGCGAGAAATCTATTTATAGTTTTCACTACTAGTGTATGGATTTCATTATCCTCATATCATCAGTCAAAGTAAAGAATTGAAACAAATGTTATATTACTTTTAAAATACTTTTCATATCATTGACGAATCGTTGTTCCGATGTAATTAATTCAATTACTGCAATATTTTTTGGTGTTATATTAACAAGATTATTTAATGATCCAGGACTATCTGGTTGAATTTTTGTATTATCCGATATTACTACTTCTGGATCAAATGATTGACTTTTAATCATTTGCGAAGAACTTTCTTCTAAATCATAAAAAAATTGAATAAAATTAAAAATGTTTTCTTCACAAAATTTACTTCGAATAATATATTCTTGACTAATGTAATGGATATTAAATTTACGATATAATATTGATGATGATGAATTTTGATTTAATGTTGTTACATCATCACATAAAGTTTCCTCGTTCATGATCGATTGAAATGATCGTGATGCTAGATGTGTCGTTGTTGTAATCATCTTTTAAAAAAAAAGATCTTTTATGATGGAAACTTACAATTGTCATTCAAGTCGCGCTTATAGATGTCACTAATTATATTTATTCCCAGATATTTTCTATAATATTTATCTTGAAAATTAAAGGAAAAAATAAAAATAAAAGTTTAAATCGTCTAAAAGAATAATTTATCTAATGAAATACATTTGTCCTCAATTATATTTAAATATGAATGGTTAATAAATAAACTAATCAAGAATTAAATTTCTTGTTATATAGTTTACCGTATTCTCAGATAACGTTGTTCAACTTTGAGTTTCTTTGTCTATTCAACAAACAAATACCGTCAACTTGGTGACAGTTTTAAAATAAGAAGTTTCTTTTCTTTTTTTCAATTTATTTCAATTTACATTAAGATTATCTTTTAATATCGAAATATCTCATCTGATTAAAAACGGAAGTTACATTCTAGAAATCAGCTGTCATTCGCACGTGTTAACCTTTCATTTCGAGAAAATTCTTATACATTTTCAATAATTTCTAGATTTTATAACGTATCATTCGGTATCAATGCAACCACCATGTGCTCTTTGCAGCACATTATTACCAATATTGGAAAAATGTAAAGAAATATTCTCTAGAAAACGTTTGTATTATTAAAATATATTTTATATTTAGACTCGTCATTAGAATTGATCGAAGCAATTGATCTTCAAAAAGATGATATTTGCACGTTTGTTTCATTTGTTAGTAATTGGCCCCAAACGTAAGTTTTCTATTTGATAAAATATTTCTAGATTTCAACTTAGATAAATGCACAGTTAAGTTAAGATATGTATCAAATTACGAGAAAAAGAAAATTCAGGTGTATACGTTACAGTAATTTGAATAAAATATTTTTGATCAGTCATTACATAAGTAATGTATGTATATACGTAATTCTTCGAGTAAGTCATTGTAACTTGTGGGAAAATCCATATTTCAGTTCGTAGCATTGAGATAGATAAACTATTTTTACAAGATAATCCGTATGTGTTGTATAGTAGATCATTGATCAATGTATGAGAATATTGTTTCGAAAATATTTTAATAAAAAAATTTCTTCTAGTCGATGTGCATGTTTATGTCGTGATGCAACAACAATCGAACGTTTTTCGTCTCTTGTTGAGTGGCTACTTTTATATATAATCAATCTATTACAAACATTTACAATAACTGATAATCTATCCGATGAAGATATTCTCAATCAATCAACTGAAATAGATTCTTCATCTCAAATTTGCAGTATATTAACAACAACAGATCAAGAACAACAACGTCAATATCGTCAATGGACATTAGAAGAAAAAGAACGTTTATTATTATGTGTAGCTCGTTGTTTTACATTAAATTTACCAATATATACAGCTGCACATCGTAATCCATCATTAGCACATCATGTTGCTTATTATCAAATGCAACATGCATCAGCAGATTTCAAAACATTTTTATCATCATATTGTCATTTAAATTTATCATCAAATAATACCAATGGAAATAATGATTCTCATCATGTATCACTCTATTTATATAGACATATATGTTCATTTTGTGAAAATCGTGGTTTAATTGTTATACGACAAGTATTTGAATCAGCTAAAAATACTCGAATGTTACCATTATCAATAGCTCATGCATTATTTGTTATTTTAACAAATTTACGTCATCATTTAAATATAGGTATAATATTTAATTATTAAGATTCTCTAAAACATATTTCGAGTGTCTTACTCATTGACATCTTTTAAACTTTCGTATAGAAGAAAATTTAATTAAAAAAAAAAGATAAGAGGTGTAGTTCCGGTATAAATCTGTATTATCAAATCCTTATTAATAAATATTGTTTTGAATATTATAAATATCTCGTATTCATTTAGATATTATCAAAAATTTTCTTTTACCAATTCGTCCACATGCTATACGTTATATGTGTTTATTATCTGATAATGAACTACGTTTATGTGGACAAAAAAATACAAATGATTTATTATATGCATCATTAAAAGATTTATTTTTAACAACAACATTTCGTCAACGTTCAACATCATCAACAAGTGTTTTATCACCATATAATAATAAACATCATCATACAATACAATTTCAACGTTATCATTTTGATCGTTTAATGTTAACATTAGCATTAAAATATTTAACATGTTCAACATTAACTATACGTTTAACAGGTTTATCACATATAACAAATCAAATTCAACAATGTCTTGATTATACATCATATCGTCGTCATCAATCTATGGCAGCAGCAGCAGCCGCAGCTGCAGCCGCGTCTTGTTGTTCTCATCCTAATACAACCACACAAGAAATATTTACTGTTAGTGAATCCGATGGTGAAGATGATACAACACAAAAATTAACAAATGATGCATCATCATCATCAGCTAGTTCAACAGATGATAATGAAGAATATTCATCACATAATCATCATGAACGTAAATTATCCAATTGGATTATTGAAAATAAAATAATTGATTATTTATTTGGTCCTAATTTACATACTGAATTACTTAAACAATGTTTAACAATATTAATATTTTTAGCATCAAATAATCGTTTAACTGTTGAACATATTGATTTAATATGGTCATGTGTATCATTAACACATTGTAGTCGACATATATTAGATTTATTAATGAATTTAGGACAAAAAAATTTAAATATACATTTACTTAATCATTTATTACAATTAATTGGTCGAAGTGATCGTTCACAATATACTGAATCAACATTAACATTAATAAGTATATTAACAAAATCTTATTGGAGTCAATTAATTCGTTCATCAAATACAATTATACAAAATAAAAAACAACATGAATTAGTTTTAAAACAAAAATTTCATCAGAGAAATTCATTAAATATGCAAAATATTCTTCGACATCAAAAAACTTTAAAACGACAACAATTATCACCATTGAAAAGAATCGATAGAAATAAAAATATTGCCATGATTAGACATCGAGGTATGACAACAAGATTTACTCATGTTTGTTTACATATAGTATATAAAATTTTGATTTTAGCTCGAATACAACATAAAAATACACCTCATTTAATTCGTCAAACATCTCCTTCATCTCCTCCTACGATGTCTCGTCCAATAGCTGTTAAAAAACCACCATTACAACAGCAACAATCTGGTAAAGTTAGTGCAGTTGATGAAGATTCAGTTGAAGAAGTAATTATTGTTGAATCACCTCAACAACAACCTTTAACTGAACAAAATGTTCTTAAATTAATGGCTAATAAATGTAAAGAATTTCCTTCACAAAATATACTTAAATCAAATCCATCATCGGGATATGTTCTACGTCCAGATAAAAAGAATGATGATACAACAAATGCAAATGCTGCTACTGATGAATGGACTGATGATGAAGATGATGAAGATGAAGATGAAAATAATGATGAACAGTTACGTAATAATCCTGCAGTTGCACGACGAACAACACCATTCAATCGAGCAGGTTGAATTATTAAAATATGAATAAATTTAAAACATTTTCAAATTCTTTTTCTAGCTGAACCAACATCAAGTAATGATGATGAAGATGATGATGAATCAGAAAATGATACACATTTAATTCCTCGAGAAGTCTTAATGGTAAATATAATATTTACATTTTTAAATTATTATTTTGTCATAGAAAAAGACAATTTATTTTCAGCAACATCGTCAACGTTTTCAACGTGGTACACCTGCTAATAATCAAGAAGAATCAGATGATGATGAAACAGTAACTAATGTACATTCAAATTTAAGTCAGGTAAAAACGAAAGAAAGAAATCAAATAAGAAAATATTAATCTTTATTATTAAGATGTATACACCTGAAGATTTATCTACACCAACAAAACGTCCAACATCTGGTTCAGGTTTTATAATTAATAATTCAAAAACAATTGTTCTTCCTGATGATCAAATGGATATTGATGATGATGATGAAGATGATGATCCAAATGAAATATCTGATGAAGATCTTCGTGGTATGGATATACCATCTGTTGTACAACCATCATTAAAACAACAATTAAATCGTAAAGCAAAACAACAACAACAACAGCAACAGCAACAACAAATTGAAAAAGAAAATCGTCGACGTCAAGATGATGACGAAAATAATACAGATCATGAAATAAATCCATCAGAAAAACGATATCCAGAAAAGGTAGACTATTTTTTTTCTTAGAATAAATTTATTGTAATATACTATGTGAATTCTATTATTTAGATTTGTTCACCAGAAAGTGCTGAAGATGCATC
>CAJNOI010001580.1:0-13849 GCA_905250115.1 Adineta steineri | reverse complement strand
AAAAGATAATTCCCGTTTCTAGACCCTATCCTTTTCAGTCTAGGGAATATTTTTTTGAATAAGTATTTGAAGATCAGAATTGATGAGTTTTGATTAAACTTCCATTTAAAATTTCTTTTATTTAATAAATCTTAGTTAATAATGAAATTCATCTATCATTTGATTATTATAAATTACTATTAGTTTAAGTTTTGATTTTAATAATTTAAGAATAAAGATGAAAGATGTAAGAATCTCTATTCTCTTTTAATTCTAAGAGAAATTGAAATAAAAAAATCTCAGTATTGTCACGAGTCTTAATCTCTGAGTCATATTTACTCAAGTCGGATGATACAATTATACGATCTTTTCTTTTAAGTTTTTCTTTTATTTTCGCTAATATTGGAGCTTACTTTCTCTTCGCCAACTGTAATAACACAAGATTAGTGTAAAATACATATGATAAATTAACCTGATACTATCAGAATAAGCATAGTATAGTCTAAACTCCTCAATATAGTTACCAGGAGCTATTGTTATACATATGTAATCACATAATGACACTAAAGAATTTTCTATGACTATGTTGGTGAAATTCGAAAATCCTAATATTGGTAGTAGTTTTTAGCTATTTTATTACTGATTTATATTTTACCAATTATGTTACTATTGAACTTCTGTAAATCATTGAGCTGCGCGTTTTTTTTCTCGTTATTATTATTTATGTCTAGGATACATTTTCTTGCTGATAATTCCAAAGTATAGTTTTTATTACATAAAAAAATTGTTTTTTTCCATTTATACTTTTATTAGCATGATTTTTTTGAAGATCTAAATTCAAGTAAAAAAATCTCAAAAGATTCCATTTCTTATTCTCGTCAAGGTTGGCAATATCTTATTCAACGTATTCTTAACGATGATTTTTCTAATGAACTTCAAATCTTACAATTAAAACTTGATTCTAATACCTTTCAACAATACCAACATTCATTAATAGATGAATATAGAATTCAAGAAAATAATCGTATTAACAAAATTCAGTATCTTTCTTTTCTTTTAGTACCGAATCGAAAAGCGATTCGATCAATATTCATTCGGGTTGCATCTATTTTACATTATTCAGTTATAAACATGCATGTAACTCATATTGTAATAATTCCTTTGGTAGTTGTTCAATTAGATACAGTCATGAAATTGTCTATAATAGAAGATCAAACTATATAAGTCATACAAAAACATATTACAAGTAATAATTGTGGATATTGTTAAGAAAAACAAACAAAGATTAACGCAGACATTCCTTAGTATTAAATAGAGAACGAAAAAGAAATGGTTAATTGTGTGTACATTTGTCAATCACTAAAATAATCCGCGAAAACAAAATTTTACTATGTATTTTGATCAAAACAAAACGAATCTTTAAGAAATTTTTTTCTTTCTGCTTTTATATTTTATGCTATTGAAGATTCGAAAGTTGGAAACAGTTAAACTCTCGTATATATTATAATTTGTAAAAATTGACAATATAACATTGCTCAAACCCAAAAGATTTATCTTTCTTTAGTTCAATAGTCAAATATATAAAACAGAAAAAACTAGTAAAAGAGAACTGAATTGTACATGATTTCCTACAATAGTTGTCATAGAAGTGACTGAAAATAAAGTGAAACATAAGTATATAGTAAACGAAACACACAATATATAAATTTGATCAGAAAATAAAGTCTTCTTTGCTCGTTTTTACGATCAAAAAATGTGTTTATTAAAGCTTTTCTTGCTTGTTTATCTTTAGAACGACTAGGAAATGATTTCTCAACTATCACGATTATCCTAGAATACAGTCAAATTTATATACTGTTAAAATGCAGGTAACACTAATTCAACACATGAGTTCATCCAAATCGAAAATTTAAACTAACATATGTTGAAACAACGCTGATGATTTATTATTTATCATCAACTGACTCATATCTACATACTATTTCAGACCTGGAACGGATCTGATTTTTCCAAACCAGACTGGACCGACCAGTCGAAGCCGATGATTTAATCAGCAGATAATCAGTGTATTCTTTACTTTTCTAATAGTAACAGCTGTTACGGATCATGTGCTAATATGAAGAGCAAACGAAAAATTCTTCCAAAATAGCTTTGACTAAGAACTCGCAACAACTGATACCTAATATCTAACGATTTTTGGCTGACTCGTTTCTTTACACTTAACAAATTTAATCTATTTTTATTTGAAACAATTATCTAACACAGTTGAATGATATCTCAATTCATAAAAAGAATGCTACTACCGATAAATAGATGAAAAAAAGCTAAAACGTAGAGTTTTCAAATTAGATTTCTTATCTAAGGTCTCTTGATAGTTAAATATTTTGACAGTTACATGATAATAATTATCGATAAGATCTTGATCTTAAAATGTAAGTATGAAAACTTATATGTTCAAATCTCTCGATTATTGATACCATGAAAACTGTTAGAAACAAGTAAAATAGTAAGTTTTAATGCCACAAAAACTTTCTAAAAATAAAAAAAAGACCGATGAAAATCGACACGATTCCAAGTCCGAGACAATATATCCTGTCCTTTTCTTTGAATCTTCTACTTGAAACAAAATCGTTATATTAGACTTTCAAAATGTCATTAGTAAAATTTCTGCTGTTTTCTGCAATGATTTCATATATGATATAAGAACTCTATATGTTTGCTTTTTGTTCGAGATTGCCGTTATCTCAGGGCATGTCACTCCCTTTTTTCTTAGATGAATTATTTGAATACTTAAATCAGCCATCAAGATAACAAGACCATTGAATTTTTCTTTCTATCTTTTTTTATGATTATTTAATATACAAATTCTATTATCATTTTATTTGTTAATAACAGAAAAATTAAATATTTATTCTAACACATCAAACCTATGAATAAACTGTGACAAGTTATAAAACATTTCTTTTCTTTTCACATATTTAATATTGACAAATGTATCATTCACAGAGATATAAATTTATATTTTATCCATTCATTTTCGTTCTTCTTATCTTTTCAGGTCAAGGTTTTACCTTCTAACTTAACCATATCTTCATTCATATCAAACACACACACAAACGATAAATTTATATGAAATAAGTCATATTATATTTATATCGATATTATAAAACATTTCTTTTTTTTTTATTCAAAAAATTTACAATTAGAATTGTTATGCTTAATGAAATAGAAATCTAGGGCGTGTCCAATTTCAAGCAAACAGCTGTTAATCTTAAGAAGAAAAAAATCGAATTCATTTGTGTTCATGCATATATACCAATATTAATGAACTCATTCGAAAGATTGACAGGCTTCTCATATATAAACTTTCTTAATTAATATTAGACGAGAATATTTAAAGACAACATAGCCTTGAGCAAAATAAATGAGTGAGTGTGAGTGATGCTTTTATATGTTTATCAAGTGTTTTTTTTTCTCAATATAGAAATGTTAATTTTATTTAAATATTAAAAAAAGAAGACGACGAACAAGAAGAAATAGTGGATTCATATTGAAGCAGATGTTTTCTTTCTGTTAAAAATAAGTACTTATCCCGCTGTTTTCTTTTGCCTTGAAAAAAAGGATCAATCCATATGTTACCAAATGATATTTTAATAATTGTATTTTTTCTTTGCTTTTGCTGATGGTTTATATGATTCTAATTGATGATTTTTATACGATGATTGACGATGAATTTTTTTAACACATGATTCACAAAATAATTCATCACAATCAAGACACCGTTTTGTTGCATTATCATTACATACTGTACACCATGGAAATTCTTCATCTTCATCATCATCGGCAACTTCTTCTTTTGGTTTCGGTAGAATAACAGTATCTGGAGTTGCAGCAGGCATTGTTTCATGTAAAATACGTAGACGATCTGCAAGAGCATTTTGATCATTGTTTTGAATCGATAATTCATCGTTCATTTGTCGAAGAAGATCATCCGGAGTATTAGCAACACCACCAGCAGCAGCAGCTGTTGTTGATGATGATGATGGGAAATCCATACGTAATTTTTGAAGACGTTCTTCAAGTGCTTTTGTTTCAGGATCAATTTGATTGACCGGCATTCTCACTTGCTGTTGTTGTGGTTGTTGTTGTTCTAATCTTTGCGTAAAACCTTTTGGTGGTTTTTGTAACATCATTTGTGTACCAATGGAATGATAACATGGTGTACAAACTTCTTGCATTTGATAATTTAATTTCGGTACAGCAATACGTTGATATAAACATTTCGAACAAAATATTTGTTGACATGAACCACAACTTTTTCTCAAAGAATTATTTACAATGATCTGTTTACATGAAGAACACAGATGAGTCATTTTTATCTAGAAGAGGTAAAAACAATGAGTATTCTTTTCATTTTTATTTAATTCAAAAATGTAGGATATTGTTCTAGACTAAAGCAAATATAATTCGTTATTGATAATATAATTCAATAGATGTGTGAAATACAAATAGCAAAGTATTGATGTTTTTCTAATGATAATGTATGTTATATGAAATACATTAAACTAACACATTTTCTATTTCTAAAATATTTAACCTTTTTCTTTAGAATTTAAATGCTAGAAGCATTAATTAGTTTATAATAACAATTGAAATCTTTACTTTAAATATAGGACAAATGAGATGAAGTCTATTTCTTTCTTTTCGTTATGCTTAAGGCAAAATTATAGCTCATCGATCACAAAAGAGTTTTTCCCATTATGTCTATTAATCATTGAGCTATAGTTGATTTGTCAACACCTTATTGACCGTTATCTTGATCAATGATGTCATTCGTTCAAGTGTGTAAAAAACTCGAATCATATCTACTAAATATAAAAATATCCTTCCGGATGTAGATTTCACATCATCGAAATTTTCTTTATAAATAAACATACACAACAAAAAAAAGAGAAGTATACATCTGGACATACATAAGGAGAAAAGAAAAGACCAGCCGGTCAATATTGACATGCCATATGAGTCTCTTATATCTATCAATTTTAATAAACAGGAAATGAACATGATAAAAATACAAACATTCGATACAGATCATTATATATATATATATCGATAGTGTTTGTAGTTTTGATTTTTTTTCATCTTAAGAAAACTGATCAAGATGATTATGTTTGTAGACAATGAGTTTGAATACAAATGAGTTCAAACGAATAAACACAGTGTGAAATCTCGACACATATTCACCAATATAATTACAAATGATCATCATCATCATCAAACAATATGTGTATGATAAAGATCTTGACATGATTAAAAAATATAAATTCACACTATGAATAAAAAGAACAAGTGTTATTTTTCTTTCAATAAAAAAAGGTTGATTAATCAACGAGTATTATTGCATCATATTAAAACAATGATGTAATCAAAAACTAGTTCATTTTCTCTATTTTAAAGATTAAGAATATTTCAAATCGATTATCAGTATTTAATCATAAATTGAAAAGTATCTGCAATGAAACAGCTGGCTTAGTGATGAAGAAACAGAATAAAAGAAAAAAAGAGAGAAACGATCAAAATGACTTTGACCGTTCGATGAACTCGCGCAAATATATATATATATGTACGGTACTGTATGTTGACTAGATCAAACAACATACGGACACAATGGACATTAACCTTTATTATAAAAACATAGACATTCAAGGGTTTTTTTTCTTTTCTCTCTCTCGTATTCACATAATGACATATCTTTTCTTTCATATCATCAATCAAAAAAAAAACAATCAGTAGATAGATAGACAGACATCATAAATGTCCCTGCACGTTTTATTCAAGCAAGAGAAAAAAATATAAAAAAAAAAAAAAACTACACGCACGTATACATAGATTTGTTTTGTACCTGAGACGAAATTTCTTATAAATTGTATGGTTTTTCTTTCTCTTGAATAATGCGGAGCATACAAAAAAAATAATAATAATAGCAACTAATAAATGATATATATGTGTGCAAAGATTTTCACATAAGTTTTTTTTGTTTTTCTAAACACACAAACAGGTATTTTATACTAAACACACACACCCGAAAAGAAGAAGAAAAAAAAGAATCTACGCGCCTAGACTTGTTGTTGACAAAAAAAAAAGAAACAAACAAACAAAAACGACAGAAAAAAATAAGTTAGGCTCAAAGCTCACATACACATATAGATAGATACCTACAACTAAAAAACAAACAAGAAAAAGAAACGTTTGAGCAGTTTGACTTCCTGAATAGGGAACACACACAAATGACTTAGGACTAGTGGGTCACACACACACACACACACACATACAAGCACATGCTCATTCACAATGAGATAGATCTTATAATATAATAAAGTAAAAGAATAATAAACTTTATTTAATTTTTTTCCGGGTTAATACATATAATGTCCCTGATCAAGATAGCTGTACACGATGACAAAACAAATAAAGGTAAAAAAATACACAGAATAAATTAAATAACACACACACACACACACTAAGAATTATTCATACCTGAGAGTGTGTATATATATATATATAAACACATACATATATATATATTCATGATGTTTTTAATGATAAAAGACTAAAATTTGACCAAACTGAATCAAATATTGTATTATTATTATTATCGGTTGATGTTTGTTCATTGATTAAATCAAATGATGAACCAAAATCAAATGATTGATTCATTAATGAATTATCTTCTAATGGAAAATAAGATGATTGAGATACCGTGCGTAATGGAATATGTTTATTATCATCAATTGTATTATTATTATTATTATTGTTATTATTATTATTGTTATTATTATTATTATTGTTGAATGGAAGTGATAAATGATGAGAAAATTTTGTTTTTATCCATTTTGTATCATCATTGTCTTCAACAGGTGATTGAGTACCTGATAATGATGATTGTCCTGTACGTGCAGCAATATGACTTTCAATTTCAATACGTGCCGCTTCAACATTTTCTGGTAAGCCTGCTATTTCAAAAACAGGTTCTTTATCTCGACCTGGTGTTATAATATAAGTATTTGTTGTTTGTTGTATACGTTTTATTGTTGCACCTTTTGGTCCAACAACTAATCCAACAACACGATATGGTACACGAACTTGTATAGTTGTTTGTTGACTTGGTAATATTAAATTATTAATATGTAAATTGGTATTACTTCCACTACTAGTACTACTATTCGATGAACTACTCGTACTATTTTGTTGTTTACGAGCTAGAATAGAAAAAAGAAAAGAATTGTCTTATTAAATGAATATATTAAATAATTACCAGCACGTATTTGTGAAAAATGTTCAGCAGCTGATAGAATTTCTTTTTTAGCAATATGAACATCTTCTTTTCGGCCAGTTATTATAAAAACTGGTTCATCACCTCGAACTGGTGTTTTTATATAAGTATTTGTTTTAGCACGTAAAGCTTTTATTTTACAACCTTGTCGACCAACAATTTCTGCTACATGTTCCGAACTTGGCACCGGTACACATTCGGTCATATTTTGACTTTTTTTACCAAGTGAATCGGATGCTTGTTGTTGTTGTTGTGTTTGTTGTTGAAATTGTATTGGAAATTCATTATTAAATGATGGAATAAGTAATGATGAACGTTGATAATCAGTAACGAATGGATCAATTATTGCTGCACTCGGCATGATTTTATTTATAAAAAAATAATCTCTAAATATATATATATATATCTATATCTAGAATAAAAAAAAAGCAAGAAATAAGGGTATGATAAGTTCATGAATGAATGAATGATGAACGGAGAATAAGAAGAACGACGAACGTTAATGTACCGCGCGTAGCAATGTCCAGTCGACGACGAAAGCGAGAAATATGAATGTGATGATTAACGCCTACATGCTCGACCCTTCTATACTATACTGGTAAGAGAGAAAGAAAAAAAAAAGAAGAAAAAAAAAAAGAAACGATAGAGAGAGAGAGAGTGACGTGTGTGTATGTGTACAATCTCTCTCTTCCACCTGAGTGGTGGATGAATGGACTTCTTTCTTTCTTCTTCTTCTTTGTCGATTTTTTTTTCTCAAACCATCAAAAAAAAACGACCATGCACAATTTTTTTTTCCTTCTTTTCGCCTGATGAACTCTGAACTACTTATTCTCCATCTCGCGGTCTCTCTCTCCCTCTCTATGTCTCTCTTTCTACTATGATTATATTAATAACTACTTCGACCAATGAGAAGAATACAAGAAGAAAAAAAACGGTCGGTCGCTGGGAATGGGTCTGGCCAGTTCACCGCGCGGCAGCGAAAAGGGAATAAGAGCATAAGACAAGAAGAAAAAAAAATCGCCCCATCAGCATGCACAGAACCCTCGAGCTGATGCCTTTATGTCGCTATTCTCCATCCATCCTTTCTTTCTTTCTTTCTCTCTCTCTCTCTCTCTGACACAACTATACAATGACGACGACAAGCTGTAGTAGAAGCAACAGCAGCAGCAGCAAAAAGAAAACCAGGCGAATGCAATACATATATCCATATATATATATATATGTGCGACTAGACAGGAATAGTTCCAGGATGATGATGATAGGGTTACTGCTGCTTATGCTCTCATCAAGTATACATATGATGCCATATATATACAATCGAAAAAAAAAGAAACGACGTGATACTATGCTATATAAAGAATTAATTAGATCGACGAATTGCACCATTTTTTACAAGGATAAAAAATTTCTTTTTTTTTCCTCATATGTAATTGTCCTTCGAATTAGACATTTAACTTAAAATAATATACATTCCTTGAAATCATCTGTTTCGATAAATTTTAACATTGACTAATCGTTTAAGAATAAATTTAAAAAAAGGAAAAGTAAATTACGATAAAATATGAAAAAAGAGTCATTGGAATGAATAGTATTTTGTCTATATACGTCGTTGGTAAATCAAGTGACAGATATGATTACTAAATATTTGATCCAGCTTATGATCAGTACATACGGAAGTTTTGTATTACGATCTCAGGAAAAAAAAGAAATACCTAATCGGAAATTTCAAGAATATTATATCTCTTTATTGACATAAATGCTATAAGCTTTGTTACCTTAGAAGATTCTGTTCCCTTGACCTTTTTTTCCTCTGTTATAAACATTATTACTGATAAGTTAAATTTACAATACCGGTAAATGTTATAAATTTAAATTTCTTCTTTAAAATCTACATGTCGCTTGGAAGAATATAATTGTTATACTTCTTATGTTGACAGATGGCAATTGAAGGTCAAGAATATAAATGAATGCATTACCTACATACTGACTGAAAAGAAGACATCAATATAGAAGTAATTGATCTTACAGATGGATGATTAATAAAGTGAAATATAAGATGATTTATGTTCTATCAAGAACAAATCTTTTTTTCTTCTTTCATTTGATTATAAAACATTTACGACCCACTCGTAATACTGAATCAGTCAATCTTTCCTTATACACTCTTCATGATAAGGGTTTCTTCCGAGTAATCAAAATGAAAGAATACATAATGATTTCTTAAAAAAAAATGTATTACATCATATCTAAAATTAAAAAAAAATTATAATTACTAAAGTATTTCATTCATTTGTTCAATCTCAAAAGATTTCTACTAATGAGATGATTATTTTTTCTGATGAAAAATGCGGAAATTGTAAAATTACAAGAAATTGTTTCCTGCATGAGTAGATCAAACTCGACAACGTAAGTAAGAATGAACATTTTTAGTATATCTAGTTTTTTTTTAGATAATTATATAAGACTCATTAGTTATAAAAAGAATGTTTTAAAAGTCAGAAATCTAAGGAGAATTTTTAAACCAATATATTCAAATTATGACATCAGTATAATGTGCATATGTCGATTTTTTCAATTCAATGATATGTAAAAATGTCTCGTTTTGCACATCTTTTGTAATATTATAAGTTTAGAAGATTAGTTTTCAATCTTCTTGAATTTTTTAACAATAAAAGAAAATCTCAGATTACTGAACTCTCAATTTGATTATCAATTTAAAGAGAAATAAAAAAAGAGAGAGAGAGAGATTTTGTTCGAAATTGTTTTTTTATTATACAATGTGATTAAAGAACGAAACAAGAATCACTAATGTTTATGATGTTGTTTGTTCTTGATTTAAATCTTCTTTATTAGATGTTGATATTCCATGTAAATTATTCATGTCTATTTTTACCGATGAACTGTCTATATGATGTGTAGGAGGTAATAATGGATTTTGTTGAGTGTCATCTAATTCAGGCCATGCTTCACTTGAGGTATCTTTTACTTTCATACGATCATTTAAAGCTTTTAATGCTTTTTGTCTAAAATAAAAAGAGAAAGAAAAGATATTCTTTCAAAGTTTATAGTAAATTAACTAATTTAAACAAACATCTTCGTAGAAATAACACAAATGTATAATCAATAGATCAAGTTAAGATAAACAAGTTGTCGTCGAGAAAAAGACGCAACTAAATATAGATTCTTTACTGTTTTGAAATAATATAAACGACAGCTGTATTATAAAATAAATAGAGGACAAAGGATATTATAAAACGAAATATAACAACTTTTAATATATGTATACGATGAATAAATATACTTCTTATCTGCTCTCATTTATTAATATTAAGGATATATGCATTTTGATTATCGATCTATGATAAATACTTCTACTCTGCGAAGGTTAATAAGTATATGTCGACATGACAAAAATTTCATGGAAATCCAATAGATATACTATCAAGTAGTCCGTTTGCTTATAACAGATGTAAGCACTTATGATAATACTAACGCAAAAGTATCAGTACTATTAACAACCATATTCTTTTCAGAAGTTAATAAAACGCGAATATCTATGTTAGCTTTGCTTTCTTTTGACTAAGCGAATTTTCAATAATCTCAAATGAAGATAAATCAATCGATAATGAAAGAATAAAACCAAAGAAGTACTCTAATTTATATTCAATACAATTAAGAATATACAGAATGTTTGCACTTATTGGAAACAGTATTCATATTCAATGAGAAAGATTTTCATCGAAATTATGTATAAATTTGTCATAATAGAATAATAAATATAAAAATCTAGTCTATTTTTGGACCGAAGACAAAATAGTAGGCACCAGATTAAAACGGCATCAGTACTATTTCCAAAAATTATCTTATAATTTATTCTGATTTTTTGCACTTACAAAATAGCTTCCCGGGTCGAGCAATCAGATAGCAAGATCTTGTAAGAATCCTGTCTCTGATCACATATGATCGGATGAAGTCAGACAAGGATCATACAAAAAAATCGTGGTTCCTGATTCCTTGCACTGGTTCGTACTATAAGAACTGTTATAAGATTCTTATGCACTACAATGCCACCATAATATTCTACTAAAATCAATATTTTTTCAAAATCTCACTTAAAATTATTACTGAGAAAATACAATGCACGTAAGATATTTTAAGAAAAACGTGGTATGACTTGATACAAGATCTCAGGAACCACGATTTTTCGTCATATTCTTGTAAGATTTTTTGACCTGGGAATTTGACTTCTTAATTTTATCTTACATACAAACATATTTTAATTAAAATAAATAGTTTGAAATCTATCGTTGATTCTACTCACGATTAATTTGATATACTTAATAGATTCATTGTCAATTTCTCATGACATATTTTACTAATTATACTCATCTGGAATAAGTGTAGAATCACAGGTTCTAATTTCTGGAGCGAAAATACATAGTATAAGCACAGAAATTGCAATTTTCGGAAGAACAAAATCGGTTTCCGGGAGGGCACCGCCATCATTGCTCTCTCACTAGATAAATCACTGATTATCACTTATTTATGACTACTCTATTATCTATAAACAAACCTTCGTCTATCAGCATCAGCCGCTTCAGCTCCTGGAATTGTTATAGTAACACTTGACGATGACGAAGCATTATATTTCTTTACATATGGTTGACATAATTTAATTTTAACAAAGATTTCAAAAATTGTATTAGCAAAAACACTTATTATTGGTGATATAAATGATGGAAAGAAACTAGAAAAAAAAAAGTAAACCCATTTAAATAAAATCAAATTCGAAAAATGAATTTCTCCTTACCTAGCAAACGAAAATGTTGATGACATATCACCTTTCGTTCCATTTTGATGAATTTGAAAAAATCTTAAATAGGTCCAACTAATAATAATACCAAAACTAAGCATTATTAAAAAATGTATTGGTACAGCATGTGCAATCCATAATAGTGTTGATAGAATAATAATTAATAATGGTACATGATCTTGTTTAAGTTTAAAAAATGGTGTTGTTGCTATAACTGTATCAGGCATAATTTGTTTAATAATAACTGAATATGCACCGATAAATGATGCTAAACCATAAATAGGTCTTTCAAATAAATATTCTTCTTTAAATGTAAAACCATAAAATAAAAAATAAGTAAATGTTACAATTAATGCATTTGGTATTGTAACAATAAAATAAAATTTTAATAATTCTTTTGTACCCCATAATGGTTCAATCATTTTTGAATAAAGAAAAACAACAATAACATCAATTATTGTATGCCATATATGTAATTCAATAAAAGTATGTGTTACAAATGTCCTAGAGATAGAGAAAGAAAACGGAAACTTAAATATTTTAATAGAAAAAGATTTCAACAAACCAAATCCAAAAATTTGGAGGCATAACATGGCCTGGAATGACTGTGAGTATTCGAACACATTGTGGACTATATGAAAGACCATATCCAATAATACAAAATAAACATATTAATTTAGCTGCTAGGCCTGAGGAGAATATGGCCGATTGTAATTGATGACTAATATCATGGACAAATGTTTGTTTCATCATCTGAATATTTAATAAATAAATATCTATTAATATAAAGAGTCATAATTTTTCACTTACTATTACTAATTTAGCATAACATTGTGACAAATAAGGAATGATTTAGTGAAATCTATTACTCATCGTAACGTAATCGTCAATGAGCGAATAAACTATTAATTAAACCCGTTGATCATATAAGGTATTTATTGGATGAATAAAGCGAAGAATATGTTTTAGAATTTACAGATGGCAGTATTGTCTTATCGAAAATAATGTTATATTTTTTCATTTGAAATTGTCATACAAATTTATAGCTTGTCGAGCAAAGATTTAAGATAGGATATTTTCTGAAGAATATGTAACTCATTAAGGGTTCGCAAAAAAAAATAACTAGTTTTTGATTCGCTTCGAATAGAATATGAACGTTGTCAGTTTACATGAGATTAAATTACATAATTAGGAACGGAAATGTCTTCTCAGTAAAGCCATTTATTTTCATGAGAAGTCTTCTCTTAATTTTATTTTCCTCTCAGTATTTTGAATGCTTGGCACTGAATAGAGATGCTGGCTTAGCATTAAAACTGAAAATAATGCATTGATTTATTTCTCAGCGAAAGTTAATTAATGCTGAATTTTTGGAATTCAAAGTAGCATTGGTACTACTAATGACAATTTAATGCATAAATCGACATTAAATGTTTCCTCTACAATAATAAACCTGTGTATTATTTTCATATTAATGCTAAGCCATCACTCCTAGCACTGAAGTATGTATTTCACTCAAATCTATTACATTTCATTAAAATGAAATGATTTCTATCAAGGGAAAACAGTTGATCTCAATATACTGAAGGTATATGGAGTAATTAGAATTGACTGAAATACTCTTCATCCAGTGGAATCTATTTGAGAGTCAACTAGTGTATTATATTTAGGAAGAAACCTTCGATCTTGAAGCCAGGGATTTTGTATAGGGGGTGTACACCAACAGG
>CAJNOI010001579.1:0-12271 GCA_905250115.1 Adineta steineri | reverse complement strand
TTTACATGAATTACACAAGCATTTTATCTACGAGTACTCTTCGATCTTTGTATACTTTGTAAACCAAAGATTATGAAAATAAAATTAGATGCAACAACAGAGGAAATATTTTTATTAAATAAATACGAAGTCGATAAGCATTTGTAGCTCAATATAATTAGAAATGACGTCGTTTTATAATACCCATATATATATCTTTCATAAAAGAGGTTTTCTTTTGTTGTTTTATTTCACTTAAGTTATTTGTTGATGCGAACTATTAGTTTACTTTAAACAGTTTCGATAAAACAATACGATACATAGGTTGTATCAGTAAAAAGAAGTTTATCATATGAAGTCATATTATTCATTATTAGTATCGTTTAACGCTTCGTTTGTTCGAATTTACTATTACTTCATCACTAACATAGAAAAATGTACTGTTGAACATTAATTCTATAATAAATTGATCAGCTTGCATTGACTAATATTTACTATTTCATTTTATTATTATTTTCATTCATCGAGTGATGCCTCGTAACACTTTGAAAACCAAAACTTTTATTTCTTCTGATTATTCTCGCAATGATACTTATTCATTTTAGTTATCAAGAATTTTTATGAATGGAATTCAACTGTTTTTTTTTATTTGTTCAACATTTTAAGAATTTTCCATAGATATTTCATTGTTCGTATTGTTCCTTTGAATCACTTAGCTAAAGTATAATTAATTAAAGTATTAAGTGCATCGTAAAAAAGACCATATAGATTTCGACATCATGAAAAGACCAAGAAGGAGAAATCTTCTTATTTAGTTTGATTATTATGTTATTAATTTACAAGAACAACGCAACTTATCACGTAAATGACGACTAATGATGCAAGTTGTAGAATTAATTACATCATATAATTAAGCAAATATTTAAAAGCAACTTTTAAATTGCATATTATGTTTAACTTGTAATTCTAATTAAGTTATTGTTTAATACGAAATTGTTTGAAGGTATTAACTATGAAGTCATAAAATTTTAATTTAGTAGTCGTTATTGTATTATATTGTAAATGCTTTTAAAAGTGTAAATTGTTCAGATACAACATATAGATAAATAGTAGATAATAAATTTTAGAAAAAAAGGATATCATGAAATAGTTCATATAGAAAATAAATAATGATAACATTTGGTTACGTTTAGTTCCCTTAGCCAGAAAATTGCTAAATGATAAATTTTACAAAGAAAATTCAAATGTTTAGGAAAGCGAATTGCTCACTTTTTATAAGTATGATATTAAAATATTCTTTAACCATCATTTAAGTCTCAGAAATAGATCGAAATTTTTTCATTTTAATGTAAAAAAAGTTGAAATATTAAAACCTTTTCAATTTGATATATTTTAGTATAAAAAAAGTTCATATACTAAAATGTTGTTATTTTCTCGATGTTCTACATAGTATAGAATTCTGATTATGACCATCGTTTGTATTATTAAATTAAAATAAAATCCTCAGAAAACATCAAATAATAAAAATCAAAAAAGTTTTTTTTTCTTATCTATGATAAATTAATATATATATTAATTGCCATTTAAATATCGTTCTTTGCCATTAGTAAAATAACATAAAGCATGCAATATGAATATCATCTTTTCATCTGATGCTGATTGAATTAGTTTTATTTTCATTCTGCGTATAGCGTTAAGTTAAAAAATATTTCAACCGGTTGAAGTTTTTGGTGATAGTGATACAGTGCAAGTAAATTAAAAAAGAAAATATTAAGAAACGAAAAAAAATTCAAGTTCACTTATCAATCAAGATATATAAATAAGATTTACATACATACACAATATATCTAGATCAAATAGATGTTTTTTCTTAAATGAATATAAAGTTGAAAAAATAAGTATGTATAAGTATATCAATAACCTTTATTAAGAGCAAAAAGCTATGCGATGAAGGAACTGATGTTCTTATGCTGAAATAGTATTATATGATAATGCTTTTCAATACAAAGGAGTAAAAGTATTTAAAGTTAGTCGCGAATTGAAACGTGTGATTAACCCATCAAGTTATATCAATTGAATATTTTCTTTGTATGTTCCTCTTTAAATGGCTATATTTTCGTTCTTAGATTATGAATGCATCTCAAATAGGCTTCTGGGTCATATTGCTATCTTAATAAGATTTGATAATCAATGAATCAATATAATTTCTGTAAACAATTATGAATTGTTCGAAGCAGAACAAAATGATATCATATAAGAAAAAAAATTTCCATTGATCATAATGAATACGTGATAATCCATTATTTGTTTGATTACATAATAGTTTCAGAAATAGTTAAAGTAAACATCGATTTAAATCTTATCTTATTATAAAAAGAATTTAATCACGTACTGTCGTTGTCCTTCAACGGACCTGCATAAAATTGAATAATTAATCAACAGCCACTGAGAGATATATATATACATGTGTATGAACCTTGAGAGGATAGACAGAAATAACAAATATATTCGAGGAGAACGCTTTTAAAAAAGAAAGGAGAAGAAGATAAAATGGTTCCATGACAAAACAAAATGGTATTCTGAATATTGTAATATTCATTTCAACTACAATTTTTTAATATAATATTAACTTTGCAGTGAGGTAGAATAAATTATAAATTACAGTTAGTTCATATGTAAGTCTCTTTTTTAGAAATATTTTTTCGCTATCAGCTAATAATTAGTTATTTTTTTTTTGTGTACTCAAAAAAGTGAGTACACTTCTAGAATCGGTCAGTGTGGCCGTCCGTCCGGCCGTATGCACGATAACGTTTGAAAGAATAGTCCGATTGAGCTGAAATTTTGTGCACAGTTTAATCTTATCTAGATCTCGGTCGAGTTCGAAGATGAGCCTAATTGGCTGGGCCATTCCCGAGTTATTGCAAAAATACTGATATTTCCCTATGACTTTTTTTTGAGTACACATAACATTCGGATGCAAATCCGAGGTTTCTGCATTTATCTATTAATAGGACATTTACATTAGTAAGTATATATTGTGTATTAATACTTGTTAATTTACACGATCACCGCTTGGTGAAACTATGATTGCCGCTTGGCAAAGCACACGATCACCGTTTGGTGGGACTATGATTGCCGCTTGGCAAACAAATACGATCGCCGTTTGGCGAAGTCACTGTTGAGTATTTAATAACAGTCAGACAAAAAAGAAAAGAAAAGGGAGGTATTCCAAAATAATAACAAGAAAGTCGAAATGTAGAAATCAAAAGGTCGTCTTACTATGTATGTCAGCCTTAATTATTTGTTCTACTAAAAGCATGTGATGCTTTGCTCAAAAATAAAAAAAGAGTTTATAAAGAAAAGTTAGTAGCTGTGAAAAATTTTCAATTCTTCGGATACCAGCGAGAAGTTCTAAGTTGGATATTTTTTTAAGTAAGATTTCAAGAATACAAACAAATAATACATTAAGGCATGAAGAAAATATTTTTGAGAATAAAAGCTAGTTTGCATTTTCGTTTTAAAGCTAACCAATTAATTGAATATATGATAAAAATTGAATAGAGTTCTTTCTATGAGCAAACAGAAAACGAGAAAGATAAATTGAGTAGATAAAAAGAGTTCTATTTTGTGAAATAAAAGTTTATTCAGTTCCATATTTTATTTTCTGTATTAGCAGTAAATTGAGACATATATCATACGTCATGAGTTCTCATTTATGTGAAGGTTAGCTTCCTATACATGTTTCAAATGTGATTTATTGAATCATGTATATTTTAGTACAGGTCAGTTCTTGTAATTAAATTGTGTTTACTTCACTTCAAGTAGATTATGAAATATCGACGAGTTCTATACACAAACAAGTTTACTTCCGAACTGAAGTCACAATTGCGTATTGTGTCTTTCCATAAGCCACGATCATCCAAGAGTAAAGTATATTATGTAGAATTTTTATGCAATGCCGATATGGAATATGCCGATCAAGCTTGCAAACAACTACGTAATATTACATTGAAACCCATTCAGCCTTGTTCTTCTGTAGTCCAGCATCAACACCGAATTGGTGTGAGGAGTCATCAGGAGAAACATGCATCATCATGTTCACCGATATCTTTTCCATCACTGCCTCCTACATTCACTTTTCTTACTGATTCTTCTTCTTCAACAATCGCATTTCAACAAGACTGTTTGAAACGGACAGATGAAACGTTAGAAGAACGAGCAACGCGTATACTTGCTCCAATAATAAAAAATCAACAAACTGTTGCACCAAGATCCACTCACCAATTATCAAACTTAGTAAGTGCTATTACTTGCATGAATGTCATTAGCCTGATGCTTTTCTAAATCCAAGGATAGAAAACAACTTATAGACAGTATTCAATCTTGTCTAAACACCATGCATATGGCGCTCATGGCGGCCGATGAACTTTGTCAATTTTACAGTAAGCTTTTAGTACATAAATCGAAGGAAGTAATAAACGATTATCACTCAAACTAGGACGCGGACTCGACTGTCGCGCGAAATTGAACTATCTTATTAAAGCACATTCAGCAGCGTTTTACTTGAAAGTATCAACATCTGTTCAAATTAAAGATGCTTTAAAAGCTCGCCTAAAATTATCACAATCAGAAGTGGCTGATATTATCAATGCTATCAAAATGGATATTCGTCATGAACAATGCTTCGTAGCAGAATCAGCATCTACTACACATATTTTGACGAAGCTTGACAATACTGCATCTATCGTAATATCATCAAAACTAGCACATCAGCTCACAAAACTCTCAGATTATTAAATCCTCAGATGCTTTTTTTTCTAGTTTATTCATGCTTATTTAATCATTATGATGAAGTATATCACCTATATACGAACTAAAAGCGAAATTTATTGGATAGAAAAATAATTGATCTTTTGTTTTATGTGTTTTAATTCATTTTTAACTGATAAAGTTTTGTCAATAATCTTATGGTTATTTGTCTCAGTTACTTTTAGATTATTTATTTGCTTTAACACATCTCACCGAGCAGATTTATTCAAACATAAATGAACAAAAGAACATCCAATGTACAATATTGGGATCGAGAAAGATACACAAGAGAATTTTAACATACTCATTTAAAAAGACACACTATGATCTGAAAAGGAGCTTGTTTCGACATTTTAAAATACATACGTGTATGCTGATGTTGTTAGAAAAATAGAGAATTCTATATAATTTTGTTGCTAATGTATATCCTATCTTCATTATAATTGTATAATAAAATACAAGATCTAAAATTTTAGTTATATATTTAGTATATCTTCAGATTGCTTATACTTAGTTATAATATCTTATACATAAGCGATTAAAATTATCAATTAAGCTTGTTAACATGTCCAACGTATCGAGTAATAGTAGTAAAAGTATAATTTTGTTTTTGAAAACAAATATTTTTTCTCATGATAGAAAATATAATGAATATGTCTTCCGAACAGGTCAATTCAAACGATAACCTTGCAGTGAGAAAGCTCATTTCTTTATAATTTTTTTCAAAGATATTATTATAGGTACCAAATTCATCAAATCGCATGGGAAAACGATCTATTACTGATGATATCAATATAGAAAATAAAAAAATTAAAGTGGAAACTCCTGAGCTTGCACCAAATATGTCAGTGTCTGCAGCTACTAATATTGCTCCAAAATTTGTAAACGCAAGTACAATGGCTCAAGCAATTCCAGAAATCACGGATGAAGAGCTTTTGGAATTCACCCTTGAATTTGAACGTAAACATGGCATCTAACGATTTTACCAACCATGGAAAAGCGATAAACAATATATGCCCTTTTTTTATATGCATGCAAACTCATTTAGTCTCGTCACTTTTTTCTGAGTAGAATACATTATAATATTCACGCTTTATAGACTATTCTAATGTCATCGTTTAATTGTTTTTTATCTACTGTTTTAGATAAAACTATCGACGTGATTTTTAATATTAAAGTGAAATATATCACATCTTGTCCAACTGTTGAAATATTGGTGTAAAAGTAAGGAAAAAAAATAAAATCAACATGTTCTTGATTTTTTGATTTGACTCATTGTATGACTACATCAGATAAATAGATAGCTATCTTTGTACTTACTCATCGATGCGTTGATGGAAATAAAAACAATTACTATTTCTTTGCGTTAACATGTGAAGAAAACATGTTAAGTATCATGACTGACTGATTCAATTAATAAGATACGAAAAAGATATAGCAGGGCCTTCTGTTACGATGAATTCAATCATGTGATTCATTCGAAATTTTTTAAATATAATTTGAATGCATATATAATCATTTATTCGTAAATCCGTTTGTTGAACATATTTTCATCAAGCTCATTACTTTACTTTTATTAAAAAAAAATACAGAATGATAAAATAGATGAATGCTTTATATTGATCTGCGAGACACTCATCTCTTCTTCTGTTCGTTTGCTATTCAAACAAACGTCAGACAATATCACCGTCGGAATCGCTCATTGTTTTTCTCTTCCTGCCGTTGTATTATATATAGAAAAAAAAAAATCATCGAAAGCGTAGGTTAACATCAACGGACAAGGTTAATTACTTGCCTAGGTACATTCGTTCAATCAAGAAAACGCTTTGATGAAAATATAAACGAATTATCGCTATAAAAATGTTGTTTCATACTAAATCAACTTTTAGTACAATCACAAATTTGAAATAAACAATACTATGTTAAAATGAATTATGAAGACAATAAATCTTCCCGTTATTACTATTCATCTTCATCGCTCATACATATTTGAAAATATCTTTTTTTTAGAATTTAAGAAACGATTAAATTAAATTAATCATGGAAAATTTTAATGCTTATTACGATCCCCTTTCAAATACTCTTTTACCGCCTGAATTTGCTGAATTACCATTGGATATGTATCTAGATGATGATGATGATGAATTTCGAGCTGGTTACCCGTTTTCGGATGTTACAGAAACAGAAATCGACGGTTAGCTACTGTTGATTGACAGCTACCACTAATCGATTTTGTTTTCTAGAGAGCAGGAAATCGTCCGATTGCTCATTAGCAGCTGATGATGATACGCTTCAATCCGATAGTTTGAGCAACGGTATACGTTCTGAACTTGTTTTCCGAATATTACGATTTTATTTATTCTGTTAGCTCTACAAGATACTTCTATTGTATCAACGAAAAAAGATGGTCAGTTAGAATCATTATCATCTGATCAACAGGTGAGAATCGAATAATAATATAACATACTAATCGTGGTTATGTTACACTAGGGAGACAAAGCATTTGTTGCGACAAAATCCTGTCGTATAAATGCGTGTGAAGTGAGTCTCAAAAATGGTACGACTGAACAGACCGGTTATAATAAATTGGAACTTAACGATGTTTTACGTGATGTCATAGATCGGACTGAGAAAACTAATAAGGAAAGTTGTACTTGCTCATATCGATCCAAAACACATCATTAGATCGTTTTCAATTAGATCTAAAATTATATATTTCAAATCATATACAAGTATATTATTGCTTAACGATAAGAATTCTAATCATTTTTTATTTTATAGTTTTATGCATGCTTATGTTAGAGTTGATTTTCTTATCATTTAACATTGCTCTTTTCTCATTATTCGTAAACTAGAAACTAATCATACTTATAATATTCATGAACATTATTTTTACTCTTATATACTCTTCATCATATAATATTTTGAATTTTTGCTTGTTGTTTCTTCCTTGAAAACTTTTGGAACACATTCTCCAAGATCATAGAATAAAAAGACGAAAACATATCGTTTCCATCGGTTATTCTTAAGCTTTTGAATCATGCTACTATTGAGTTTCACATACATATTGATCGAAAAAATAACGATCGATCGTTATGACTCAATACGTTGAGTATGTCATTGACTACAATATTTTCTCTTGAATATAGAACATGCAAATATTCAATCAGTACTATCAATAATATATTCTTTAAAGAAAAAATTAAACATAACTTTCTTCTATCACTCATTGTTTTTATTGAATATTATTTATAAATATTTAAATATCGTCTTTGTGAAATGGAAACAATAATCACGTTATTGTTTTTATGAAATCTTCTATTTCATGTTACTTGTACTGCACATAGACAAAGATCAAACGTGTCTATAAATATAAATAGTCGTCTTATTCATTGGTTTCTTTAAAGTTCTTATAAGCTGCATGAATTCATTTACTATTGCAGTACAAATGATCATTGTCATAACAGTTCTTATCATACTTCAATAACGCCCATGAGTCATCAAAAATAAGAAAATATTTTTTCTCATGTTACATATCTAGCTAATCTAGAGTGGTGGGATAGAATCAATATAGAATTATGAGTTAGAAGTACCTATAACAATCAGTCAAACATATGTTCTTTATTGAAAAAATTCGAAAAATCATGTGTTCCATGCATAAGCGTGTACGATAATATCCTTGATTAACATTTGGTAATACGAAGTAAAAGAAATCGAAGTATAATTTTTTGAAGAATAAATATTCTTGTGTATATGAGAGATGAAGTTGTGATAATAACGATAACAATTGCAAAATATAATCCAATAGTATACATATATATGAAGGCTTATAGAAATATTCTTATCATATTATCTTTTGTAATTATATAATTGACTCTAATAAAAAACAAATCGAGTAAAACAATACGATAATATTGTATATTAATTTTATACTTATATAGTTCATTTATGAAATCATAAATGAAAAATAAAAAAAACATAAAAATGAGAGTTACTGCTTGTTACATGATGAAAGTAGATAGGAATACAAAATAGTCGAAATTAGAATATATAAAATAAAAATAAATGCGAAACATAATTGAATGATAAAAAATAGTTTAAAAACAACAAATAGTGTTGATTAATTTAGCTTGATTGACTTATCTAATTTTATATGTTTTTCTATCAAATATGTTAGAAAATGGCAATTATAGTAGGATACATTCTTCGTATAGAGGTTTATTATATCTGCAAATTAAATAAGAGAAGTAGAACCAAATGATATAAGAAGAGGAATAGTAGCCTTCATATAGTAAAACAAAAAGATGTACATATAAATAGGCATAAATGTAATATTTGATTAGAAATTGGAAAAATACTAATGTATTTTATATCGATAAATGAGATGTAATAATCACATAGTTCGAGATTGATGTTAGCATAAACTTCTATTAACGTTTAAGATTTATTCACTGTCCATGAGTGTTTCATATATTATTTTTCTCTGTGTATCTTTAATCAACTACATTATTTATTTCAATATTTATATTTTTATCAGAGCTACTGATCGTTATTTAACTTTTAAATAGTATATATATATATATATATATATATATACATATATTATTATTTCTTTTTTATTATTAATCTTTCTTTCATTATGCCAATTTTCTACTCTTTGTTCATTTGTGTAGGCAGTACTGTTCAATAATTCAATGGTACGATCATTGAAACACTTAGCTATAATTATTATTCGTATTTAGATATTTAATTGTTATTTTCAATAAAATATGTAATAATTCCAAATATATAAGAAAAAAAAGCTATCGTACATAAAATTTCATATGATCATGCAAGTAGACAACGAATTAAAAAAGAATAAATGCAAGCAAGATAAATTCTATAGTTTACAAAATATGATAGCATAAAAAAGTCTACTAATAACGATTTTTTCAATTTTGTTTCAATTTTCTCTCATCAATCCAAATCGATGATACTTATCCACTCCTTATCATTATCCATATAATCCCATTCACTATTAACAATATCAACATTAATCCATTCACTATTAACCATATCAACATTAACCCATTCTATATCCATCTCATCAGAAATACTATCTAACTCGTCTGAATCATAGATACCGATGGTATCATAGTTCCAGAAGGTTACATCTTCATCATCATTGTCCTCATTTTCTACAGGTGGTATTCCTGGTCCATACTGAAGATGGATAAATAATTCATATGTTTAATTATACATAATGCCACAGATCTTATGATAGAATGCTTCCTTCAGTTCGAATGCTGACAATCAGCTGCATGTATTCGCATACTGGTAGCCATACATTCGGGAACAACGGCGGCCAATAGATATGAAATTGACCCGGTTGATTTCCTTCCATATCTAATAGAAAAGAATACGTAGTTGATACTCTTCTAGTTCGAAAGAAGTAGTCTTACAATGTGCTACCGTACGGGTAGTTCTATAAATGGGTTCGCCTCCTAAGTACCCAATGTGTACAAGCGGATCAAAACTACCATGTCCATCGTCGACGTGAACTACTGTTACAGGTTCTACTGTAATAAGATTATCATCTACCACAGAAGAGTATTGTAACATATTATTGTTTATTATTTCATTCAAATAATTTAGTTCCATAACTGTGATACTTTGAAACGAATAAGCTTAAGAAATGTACATGAACCTAGATCACTCATATATATACTATGCCACTGTTATCAAGAACTGTCTTATCACTTTCAAACGAACGTTAATAAACATTTTCAAGATATATACAAATCCTATAACGAACAGCACAATGAATGAATATCATGCACCGGACTTATCTTTAAGAATAATGATCATAAATTACATCATATACACTCACACATCTCTTCTCTTTCTGCTCTGGACATATATCTTTCCTGTTTCATCACATATGTTTTCTGTTCTTTTCCCATATATGATATAAATGGCATTAATCGATATTTCAATCAATGAGTGTTAAATTTTATTGTTCTCTTCTTGTTCACACATCTCTTCTCTTTCTGAACTATACATATACCCTTCCTGTTTCATCACATATGTTCTCTGTTATTTTCATATATGTGATACAAGTTGCATCAATTGATATTTCAATCAATGAATGTTAAATTTTAGAATGCAAGTTATTTTAAATGAAAGAAAAACTTTCTATTACGATTAATGAATTATTTATTGTTTTTATTAATATAATGTACTTATATTGGATTATCAATCATAAACTACTACATGCAAACAAAAACAAAATATAAAAAAATGCAAACAAAAGCACAAAGCAAAAAGCACAAAAGGCAAAAAAACAAAGCACTAAAATCAAAAAACAAAGAAGCACCAAGACACCAAAATTATCTAAACAAGAATTTTAATGAACAAAATACAATTCACTATGTAAAAAAAATATGAGAAAAACAATATACTTACATGTATATATATACATTCACATTTCAAACATACAGCCACACTTACCGCACTCGGTTAAGCTGACAATGGCTGTATGTTGATGGCTACTGGGAGACGTATTCCCCGAGCTGCCACTATTGGAAGCCATTTCACGTTCATCAAAATCCTGAATGGTTCCAGGACTTTGATGATAGTTGTGTCTCACAATAGTGAGCAGTGGGGAAGCGAACTAAAAATTCAGAATATTATATAAATATTATTATTATACAATTTGTGTTTGACATAAAATAAATACCTCCCGCCGAATTCTGATGTCGGCTTGCATCAAGCCGCATTCGGCTACTAAAACATCGGGGAACAGTGCTGGCTCATGTAGCTCACAAGAGCCGGACTGTTCCCCCTCTAAGGCTATAAGAAACAATATCTATGTAAAATTAAAATAGAAGCAAAATTTACATACACTTAGCGACTGCCATTGTGGTGCGGTATACCGGTTCTCCATTTTTGTAGCTCACCAGGACCATGGGACCAATAATCCCATGTCTTGTATGGGCGTTCCCCATTAGTTTTGGAGAAACCGGTATTAAGTGATCGGTCTGCGTGGCCATATCACGTCTGGACCAGCATGGCCAGACCGTACCTATTGTGTAGTAAGTAAGTTTTGGCAAATATTCATAATATTACTCACCGGTTTCCCCCCGTACCAGAGTGGCAGAATTACAGTTTCCTGTCGATACAGCACAGGCCTGCATCTCACCATAGAGAGTATGGCCCCATATGCCTGTATCGACAGTTTCTATACTGCTACCTGGTGAACCGGGTTCACCAACCTCGCTGGCGTCATCTAAATTCAATTTCATACATATTCAACAAGTGATCCTTAAAAATCGATCTTACTTTCTTCTATTTCAATATCTGATATACATGAAATCGAGTCCATCAAATTTTTTATTAATAACGTTGCTTCAGAGAGAGAGAGAGAAAAGGCGAGTAGCTTTCGTTCAATACTGGAATGAGAGAATGAATTTTTTTCGCTTCAGAGTTCCATATATATATATAT
>CAJNOI010001578.1:0-13862 GCA_905250115.1 Adineta steineri | reverse complement strand
TATAATTTGATATTCGTGTATAAATTCCCGGTTTCATTGGACTAGCACATTGTTCACCATAAGAAACAATACCATTAACAGTATAATGAAATATATTTGATAAATTTTGTTGAATATATAAACCACCACCACTATCACCTTGACATGTATCACGTTCTCCATTTAAATCACCGCAGCATATTTGTGTATCCCAATTTTTTATTGTTGATGGTGAAACATTTGTACAAAAATCATTCGGATATATTGTTAAATTAACTTGTTTGAGAATCAATGAACCTGATAATAATAAAAAAAACCAAAGCCCGATTTATGAAATGTTATTTTTCTCCTTCAATAAATTTTACCTTGATTAGCACCTGGATAAGTATCACCAAAACCAACAACCATACCTGTTGTATTTACTTCAAGTAATGAATGAGGTAAACAAGCAAATTGAATAGTAGCTGATGGTTGAAGATAATCTTCAAGTTTAAGTATTGCAATATCATTCAATAGATGTCTTTTATTATACGAAGGATGCTTAAAAATGATACACATAATATATTATTTATACATATGGAAAATATTTCATTTATCTTACTACAATAACTTGAAGAACTTTTACAATACGTCGTTCAACTTCTTGTCGTCGATCATGTAGACTCACGCTAACTTCTAATGTCTAAAATAAAATTTAAAATTTTGGAAATATAATCGCATGGAATACATTTACACTCTCAATATTTGAATAATATTGATTCCATACAATAGGAAATACAAATGTTCGATAATCGAATCTAAATAATAAAATTTTTTTCATCAGTTTCATATTTCAATTTCGTCTGATTTTCAAAAAATGAACTTACGTATCACCGGCTTTTTTCACACAATGTGCCTAAAATAATTTATTATATTATACTCAAAAAAATCCAATAGACAAAACTAACCGCAGTTAAAATTGTTCTATGATTAATCAGTGTTCCTCCACACATCCATGATGTTGAAATCTTAACAAAAATAAAATCAAATGATTATTTTGTTGAAATATCGACTTCTAAGATACTGACTAAATATGCATTATCATTTAGCATTATTGTTCGTTTATATTTTTGTTGGATAAGAACAGCAAATGGCCAGCTATGTTCATTCGTATCTATTCCACCAATAATACGAGCATTTGGTTGAACATATGTGATTCCACATTCTATAACAAATGAAATGAAAATTTCTTATACTTACATAAGAAGATCTATTATTCTTTAACTACCATCACAGACTGCTCGACCATTACCAGCTGTATGAGAATCACAAATGCATTGTCCTTTAAATGGTGAACGATTAATACAGCCTGACGCTCTTGGATGACATTTCAGGAAGAAACATGGTTCTAAATAAAGATAAGAAATAGATGAAGTTCAAAAATCTAATCACATACTTATACTAGCGAGTGTAATCAATATTATGCCTGCTATGAATAATATTATAATAATAATCAAAATAATAATAATATATCGTCTCGATCTTTGATATAAAAAAAACGAAACAAGATTATTATAATTTTAATTCAATTTTTTATTTTACTTTGAGCATTGTTTACAAATAATTGATGAATGAGATGTATTATCATCTTGATCCTAAAATAAATTTCGGACTAATTTCTTCTTGAATTCTTTATAAACTTACATTCATTTCATTTGCAAAAGCGTTCGATTGTATAAGTGGAAGAAAATAGTGTACATTATATGCTCATCATTATTAGCTCATATAATATTAAACAAAATCAATTTTACGTATGTAGTAAGAAAGAACAAAGATGAGTGCTATGCGACGACATTCAATTCAAGGATAAATAACGGAGACATAAAGAAAACCGAACAGAAGAGAAGAAAAAGAAAAAAAAAGTGAAAATTCATAATGTCTCAAACAAACTGTTTTGTCGCGTCATACTTTTCTTTTTTCTTTCCTTCAACGAAATGTTTCAATGGAAATTGATTCTTGTAAAATACATTTATTCATATACATATATAAATAGGTAAAGTTAATAGTTGTCCTTCACTATACAATCGAATGAATATAAATATTATTATGTCTATGTATTTGTTGTTGTATATATTAAGAACTTTACTATTAACCTAATAGTTAGAATATATTCTCATTCTTTTCATGATAATCATAATGATGTTAAAGAATGTCTTTAGGGTATTTGTTTTGTAGAAGGATGGTATTATTGTTAATGAAACCTTCGTGTGATAAGTAAAAGTGTAAGAGTTAAACGTATAATTGATATTGAATTTTGTTATTGTTCTCAACTATTGCTTCTTTTATGGAAATCATACTTGTCACTATGATTGACCTGTCATTATATTTAAGATAAAAGGAGTTGCTCATAAAAATGTATAATAATACTAATCATTTGACTAAAATTTTGAGACGAAATATTTTCAAAGATCAGTCAGATAAACTGTAGAATATCTTAAAAAACTTAGTCAAAATGAATAGTTCTTATTTCGATACTGATTATTCGTTCGTTTTTGAACTAGAATAGAATATGTTTATTATATTGGATTTAACGAGTAAATGGTAGTCTTTTGGAACAATGTTTGAGTTGCATGTCAATAATAGCTAAGCCGAAACAGTTTAGGATATAGATAAACATATCGAAGTATATCAGTGTATCAAATAATGGCTTGACAAAAAATATCGAAAAGACCAATGTCAGTATTTGATTTGAGTTTTTAATATAAATAAATTATTTGAATTATTTTTATGTAAACACGTCATTTTTATTATTTACTATCCTTTAAATAAATCTATTAGATAGAAGAGAAAAAGATCATATATAATGAGTCATTTCTTGCTTCAACAGACAAGATTCTATCTACAAGAATATTCAGATCTGACTTTTCAGACAAGATCCTCGACTAGTATATTCTTCATCTCTATCAATCATCTTTTGTATTGAATGATAACAAAAGTTTTTAGAGTATATCTTTTCATTCTTGATGTACATAATATATAGTTAAAAATTCAAGAAATTCATAAAAATGTTTACTGCATTTTCAAACTATCATTGTCTATTTAAGAAGTATCTGTAAATTGGATATTTGATGAATTTGTTTTTGTTTAAATGTTGCAAGAACAGATCCTAATAGAAATTTTTATGGAAAAGAAAAGAAAAAAACTAAAAGAATTTCATTTCAAAACCTGCCATTGTTGCAAAACTACTAACTAGTACAGAATGAAGTTCTGATGTTGTCATTTTAGGTACTAATGGCATAATCATTAATGATACTTCACTCATTCCAACAAATATATTTGCAGCTGCATTTATAGACTAAATAAATAAAAAATTATTTTTATTAAAAATATTCAATATCTACTTTAGCTGCAGTTGTATTTAAAGATTTTTGCATAAACCATGCAATTTTTCCAATAATATATTACATAACACCTAAATAATAAAGTACACTTATTACAGCTCCAAGAAAAATAATTATTGAAGTTACCTTATTAAAAACAAAATAATTTCTTTATAATATTCAATCTATAGAAGAGATATACTTTAAATATGAAAAAATGTTTTTCCAAATACAAAAATTGCTCCAGCATCAGCATTACTAAAATAGAACTTGTTGTTTTATTTTGTATAAGATTATTAAATGAATAATTTACTGTATGAATTTCGATACTTCTTTTCCAAGAAAATCAAAACATTGAAAACCAATTTCAAAACGTATAACAACAGCAGCTAATATAAATTGAATAACAAATGAGTAAAATACTGTTTTCCATCGAATCTAGATTTATATTCATTGTTTCAACGAAACATTTTTCTTCTACCTACTCGATGAGGATATTTTGAACCTAATTATATAAAAATGAAACAATCGTTAAAGATTTTCAAATAAATATATTTTCATACCAATCGTGCCTAATAAAATTAGTACAACAATACCAATTAATGATATATAATTTTGAGGACGAGTTACTGTCAATCCCACATAAAAAGCAATAATAACGAAAACTAAGAAATACAAAATCCTAATAAGAAAATAAAACTAACAATAATAATAAATTCTTCGAAAACACATTTACCAAGAAAATCGATATAAACTATCTTGAATATCAAATCATGTTTCATTTTCTTTTGATGGATAGTGAAATATATTGACATAAACGTTCGATTGAATATCGAAGAACTTTTTCCCATGCAATAACAAATATTGTGAAAAGTATCAGAAACAAAAAAGCAAAACCTAAATAAAACGAATGATCAAAGTTAATAGTCCACATCAGAATACCTGAATTATCATGAAAGAGATTGCCACGAATAGGAAAAGCAGGTGTACCATATTTATCACTCATAGGGTATCCAAAGAAAATAAGAAAACCAATAAAAAAGATTAATTTCAATCCATAGATTACTGCAGCCTAGCAAACATTAAAATAAGAAAAAATATGCAAAATAAATCGAAAGAAACTGACTTTTTGTTTTTGAATTATATATTTTCGAAGTTTTAATACAAATAAACCACTTGAATGACCATCATCAGGTAGTTTTTCAAAACCTACATGGTTCTTATCTTCATCATCTTCTTCTTGTTCTTCTATCGATTGTAATTTTGTTGTTAATATCGATTCATTTGTAGGATTTTTTATTTACGGTTGTTGATCTAACTCAAATACAGGATTTTCACGACCAATTCGATTCTGAATAAAAGAAATTGTTTCATTTTTTTTTGTTAAATAAAACTAACCTTTGTCATTTGAAATTCTGTATTCGATTGATTTTAGCGTAAACAAACTACAAAAAGAAATATAATCTTTGATACATTTAGATTACTAATGCTTTTATTTCTCTCTCTGTCTCTCTCTCTCTCTCTCTCTCTTTGTGATAAGATAATACAATACTTAAATTTGATTTATTTCAATTATCATTTGACACTAGATGCACTATCATGTCTAGTAGCTATAAATAAAGAAAAGTATATTGATAAGAATTTACTTCAACAAGCATAGTTTTTATTAATAACAGAGAAAAAAAATCCAAGAAATTGTTCATAAATCGACTTACTTTTTCTTTAATGACTGATCTTGTTTTGTTTTTGAAATTTGTATGTATTCTTCAAAAAAAGATTACAATCATATATTTAATACACTTCATCAACATATTTTAATATTTATTTATGTCATGAAAACAAAATTCAATGATTTTCTTACGCATGACATTTACCATAAATTTATTTGATACAAATCTAAATGACCGAGAAAAGTAAATAATATCTTGGTACAGTCTCTGATCATTTAACTCTAGAAAAAACAATCTACTGATTTCAAATCGGATTCTTGATTTATACAAAAAAATACAAGATTGTTTTAAAATTTAATTCATTTTCTTATCTTACTAAATTTCACTTTTGATGATAGGGATGTTTACGTATGAAATAAATCTATTGAATTAAGACTCTTAATGATGTAAATGTTATAATTATCTATTACCTACATTTACATCCACCCTCAACAAGCTTATTTTATAATTAATCTTAGTCAAATCAATTAGAAATACATCCATTTCAGTTAGTTTTATTGAGTAAAGCAAAATTATTTATTAATGAAACCAGTAGAGTAAAAACAAATCACAAAAGCTGCAGCATAAATACACAATGCAAAATTTGCAAACAACAAATAATTAATAAAATATAATATATAAGAATGCTCAATAGATTTAGAAGCTTAGCAACAATTTTGATGATATATATATATCAAGCGTATTTTGCAGCGTTACATCATCACTAATATCATCTAATGAGAAAAATTAAATAGAATTTCTCAATAGGTATATCTAAGAGAACACAAAACAAGGACAAGCATAAGTTTGCAACTTCCAGTACTACCTGAATACTTTTTAGTGATGAAACGTAGGAGTAGTGCTCATGTAGATTTGAAGGTAAAATAAGTTTCGAGGTTATATAACTGGTAGCCATAATTGAATATTCTTAGTTATCTTTTTTTATTAGAAAAATTAACTAAAAATATTTAACTATATTTTCAATCTCAGAGCCTATATCTCCTTCAAAATTATATATGAGCACCATAGCACTTACTCTCTTGCGGTCAAAACTTTTGAATAATGTAATCATTCTCGTATGCAGATAAATGCCAATTCCATCTTCTTGTTGAAATAGTTCTAATTAATGTTCAATAAATGTATCATTGTTGTTGAGTAATTCGAAAGCAAATTAAAATTTTTTTAATTAATTTAACAAGATAAGGTACGATAAAGTAAATGCCAATTGATAAACTACCATATGCACTTAAAAATGTTGTTAATATTTCTAATGCATCAGATTTTTGATAATATGAATGGATACAATAACTTGGTGAGCAACTATTAAAATATCCTTCATAGGATGTATTATTGGACCATGATTCGATAAACATTTCATATGCTATCGTTTCTATCGTGTCATTCATAGAGAATCGTGTTGTTGACGTACTTAATCCTTCAAACTGTTCCATTGATATAGGTCCTGCGGGCAAAGTAGTTCGAAGGTCGTTAGTGCATTGCAGAGAATAAAAACAAGCCAAAGATGAGAGAAGTAATGTTTCAAGCTGATGGCAGCCAACGACCATACCATCAATAGTAATCAAACCACGAGATATATCTACTTGTCGTGGTATTCGACATGTTTGTAAAGTGCTACATAAACAACTTGTATTCTCTTGTATATTGTTGAATGTAAGAGGTATAGTAAGGAAATTAATATTACTTCCATCGTTTGTTTTAACTGCAGCTAAACTCCAAGCTTGTGAATATATATGTAGTAAAGCATTTCCTTGGGTAGTTGAACGAATAAGGTCTAACATATGAGCAAATGTAGTTTTTGTTTTATTTTTGAATTGACTTAGTATTTCATCCATTTCAGTGTTAAATAGACTACGAGACATTAGTTGATTAGTAAATAAGGTTGAGACAAGAAATGCGTCAATATTATTTTTAACATTTTCTTGTGCAAAAGAACAAATTTCATAGAAGGATTCTATGAAAGGTTTCATCCAAATTAAGTATGGTCCATCGTAGTCCTCATATCCACCTACACCTGGTAATGTACCTGCAAATATAATTATTCGAATACTCTTAAAAAATATTTTTTATTAAGACTTTAAAGTTTAGCTAATCAAAGTTGCTTTTTTCATGACTGAAAAATTTTATAAAAATTTGAAGTTTTCTCCTATTTGAATTTGTTTGAAATTTTTTTTCTTTACGTATAATCAATATCCACAATTCAAGGATAATTCAAATTAGATTAGTAGAAACTTCAACGAAAAAAGAGACCATATTTCAATCCGAAAGTCTTGAATATTTATTTTATTAATTGATTGGATTTTAGAAAGACGAATAAGAAAACTAACATCTTTGTACTTACCTTTTTTCAATATCGTGGGCAACCGGCTAAAATCACATGCTTCATGAAATGGATCGACTCGTAATTCAGTGATAAATTTATCATAAGAAATTGATGTATATGTGCATGGACAACTGATATCATCTGAATAAAAACTTAATAATCGTTCAGATTCATTAAGTGAATGTAAGACAAGTGTTTCAGTAATACGACGTTCGATGAGAATTGTATAAAAGAGTACAATACTGAGTAGAATTATGTAAAGAAATAGGTAAATTCTTGTATAGATTTGTTGTTGACGAATATGAGTGTTATCAGTTGATTCTGTTTCGTAGATGTTGAAATTTTTAATTTTATCATAGATAATACGTGGAAAGTTTCTGAAACGAACACCAATTGAAGATGATCCTAGAATGAATTTTATATGAAATCAAATCAGTATATTTTTTGTTTTAAATAGTGCTTCAAAATTAGCCAGTTCTGTGACTCATAACACTCCTGACTGAATAGTCTGAGGAGAAGTATGAAAAATATATCAGTTACTCATTCATAATCATCTTCAAACTTAGCCTAACATTCTCAATTTGGTTCTTTCGGCTAGTTTCTTTTTCAGTAAAATTCTTATCTCAAAAAAATACTCGTGGATGAGCGTAGTTAACTGTATTTATTTTACTTCTATGATTATAGTGCTGTCAATAACTCATGTTCTACTATCACATCATTATATCTCAATTGTAAGAGACAAAATAATGATCTAATGAATACAGAAAGATTCGTAATGAAATATTCCGTTATCCTTTGAAGATTTCTCAACAAGTTTCTTATTGATTTTTGAAGTTTATTAGTTTTAAAGAGAAATGCATTCTTTTAGTGCTAATTGATATATATTTATATAGTTATTATAATTTTAATTAATGAATTTTTTGAAAATGAACTCTATCTATATCTTACCTCGTTGAGTATTTCGATTTCTTCTCCAATCATAACAAATAAAAATGATTTTACCAATTAGTGGAACAAATAGTTGAAGACCTTTGTTCAGACCACTGCAGATCGAAATAATAAGAAATAATATCACGATAAAGTTGCGACGTTGAACAACGGTATATGAGCAGGAACTAGGTTTACATTCACTATAAAATCTATCGAAAGATGCATTATTGATTGTTTTTTCGAGTAGCATTTTACCAAGTAAATCCTCTGTTGTGTGATCATCAAATAGAGTCGATATATTTGCATTAAGAGGTTCGATATTTGGTGAAAGTTGAGTATGAATAATCATGGAATAAGTTTCTTGAATACGTTTCATATATGTGATATCGTACCACCATTTCGTTCTTGACATGAGAAACCCACTTAAAGGTGAACAACCAAGATATAATACTTTGTATAATAAATATGCATTAATAAATGCATCAGTAAAGTCAAGATATGTTGTATTTCTATAAAATTCAGGGATTAAATAGCAAGTATCAGGACGTAATTCACAAGTGCAGGAGCCGGTACTGGTTACAACCATGTCTGATGTGAGAGTTACTAAGCCAAATCGACGAAACTTAGAAACCACTTGATTATCATTGTTTATAGTTATATTAACATTTGTATTTAATCCATTGTAAAGACGACTAGTAATAAAAATAAGTTTCGCCCAATTAAATGTTTGTACAAAATCATAGATTGTTGTATTAATAAATGAAGTCATCATAGCATCAGTTTGTTGAATAAAACGTGATTCAGGAGGAACACGATCATTAATAAATTCAGTATTAATAAATACATGCTGAGCATCTGCAATGTTCATTTCAGCTAATGAACAAAAAGCAGCTAAAAGCTGAAAATAAGAAGCACCCATTTCACGAAAATCTTGATTAAATGCGAGATGAGTCGGATCAAAGGATATTAGATAATGTAACCATTCTGATGAAACCATATCACTTGAACAGACTTGATGTAATACAAATGTTACATTAAGAAAAACTTCATTAGGAATGGATATTTTTGAACAAGGACAATATAATGTGGTCGGATAATCATTATACAATTGTTTGTAAGTATCAAGAGATGGATATGGAATTGTTATTACTTGACTTTGCTTTACAACAAAGGTGTATACTCCAGCAGCAATTGATAAACTAACAATGAAAAAGATGAAAAATCTTGTTAGGAGTTGTTCTCGATAAATGTTAGTAGGTGTACGATGTGTTTGTTTTTTAAAAAGATTTAAAGATATTATTGCTTGCCATAATTTATTTAATAAAAGTCGAATTCGAAGTTGTATACGTTGCTCTGAAAAGAAAATAAATGATAAATTGTTTTATCAAAATACAATACTTCTTATGTCTAAATATTCAAAACAAATCATTAAACTGATAGAAGATATGTGATTCGAGTCATTAAACATGCAGTAAATCACAAACCATTAGACTATGTACCAGGATAGTTTTGAATGTAAGCTAAATCTCAGATATAAATCCATCTCCTCACTCACTTTTTGAAATAAAAGTTCCTATCAATTGTAAATTAATACATCGATCGATTAATCGATTGTCAAAACTGTAGATCGACTTTATCTCTGACTTATACTATCAGTCACATTCGAGCTTCTAAAAGTCTGTTGTAACTTACCTTGATTCTGTTCCATAGACGTTATAGTTGATACATTTTCCACTGGTAAAATTCGATTTTTTCGACGTAAAATCTTTGTTGCAACAAAAGATGCAATGTGTCGTATAATTAATGATAATATACCAAGAGAGCCAGTAACAGCCGTGAAAATAAAATAAATGTCAAAACGTCTTCTATATGAATATGAGCAAAGAGGACAATTACATTCGGAAAAATATTTATCAAATCGAATTTCTGTTATTATTTCATCTATCATTAATTCATTGAAGATTAATTGTACTTTTGAATACATAGAAAAATATTTATTCGATGTATTTGATAATGGTTTAATATTCATCGATAATTGTCCATGTAAAATTGAAATACATGATTGATCATAATAACATTCAAGTGTTGAGTTAAGTGTACCATCAACAACTAAACAATCTACTATCATTCCTGGTACATTAACTAAATGACTATAATTATCAATAAATGTAGCAGATCGTGGACAACCTTCAATATTTAAACAAGTACAATTACCAAATTCCCGAGCTGTCATTTTTGGAGTTTTCCCTGGATTTAAATGTACGGGTGGATAATGTAAATAGAAATTTGTTTGTAAAGCCGATGCGATTTGATCTCCACGTATTATACGTTGAAGAGCAAGTAAATTACGAGTTGACATTGTTTTTGATGCATTTATTCGATTTTGAAGAGCGTTTTCAGCTTGACTTCGAATAACTTGTTCAGCAATTGCAGTAGGAGTGATAAAACTTGTGGCTTCAAAATTTGTGAGAACAGCATTCCAAGTTTTATTACTTGCCATACATAAACCAGCAATTGTTTGCCAAAAAAAACTAAGAGTAATACGAGCATCATCGACAGATTCGCTCGAAATCTTTTTATTTGTAAATAATTTTTCAATCCATGTCTGTTGAATAAATTCACTTGAACAAACTTGATGAAAATTAACTATATTAGTAACGAATTTATCATAGTTTGTTGAAGATTTTGAACATGGACAATGAAGAGTATTCGGATACTTACGAATCAATTGTGAAAATCTCTCGTGTGAAGGTTTATATTCAATTTTATCAACAGGTCGAACGATAAGTGCAACAGTAATAGTAATAATCGATAAACATACAATTAATGCAATCAAATAAATACGAGTAGAAAGAAGTTCTTTTTCAAGAGTATGTTCATTACTTGAATGTTTTTTATATAAATTCAATTCAAGAAATTTTTGCCGTATAAGTTTCACTAAATTGCGTATCATTTTAAGACTCTCACCTGCTATTGAAAAAAAAATAATAGAATGACTTTTCAACGTATAACTCCCAGATTTATATACAAGAAAAATGATGAATGACGAACATGTTTTATTTTAAACTTTGTTGTTCATCTATCATTGCTAAGAAAAATGATCGATGTGAAAGGAGTTTTATTTTGAAAATATAAGAAAATAATAAAACTTCATTTGCACTGAATGATTGATATGTTCTGAATTATTTTACATATATTTTGAAAAACATTTAATAAAAAAAATTTTCACAAAAAATAGTAAACAAGTTGAGTACTTAATGAATTTATTATATACTGAATTCGATGAGTAAAAACAATTTATTACTAAATAAAGATAGTTAAGACATAAGAAGAATTGTTACTTGGTGCTGTGATGTGTACATTTTCTTTTATTAGAACTAATATGGCGTCATATTATACGTAAATTTTTTTTCTTCTTTATGACGTCATCTATGTTGATCTTCACTGTTCTTGAGGATATAGCTGTGAGTATTATTGTTAACTGATAACTATATCCTCATCCTTAACTTTTTTCTTATTTCCATTCGCAATAATTTGATCGTTACTTGTATTTAATCTCTATTTCAAAAGCATAATCATTTCTTATATCAGCAATAAAAATACTACTAGGATAATTACACTAATTTATTTTATTCTCTTTACCAACAGTTGTTTCATTTTGTCTCCATTTAAAATCAGTATGAATTATCATAGAAAACTTTTTCATTCAGCTCTATTATCTTAATCTCTTCGACAAGACTATATCAATTATTCTTGATGTTGGTAATATGATAATTATTTTCAATGACACTATTCGAATTTATCATACCATATTTTTCGATTTAATTAGAATTAGTAAATGGAAGCGTCATTAATTATAAAAGATGTAAGGACATTTCTATTTGCGAGATATTTTCATCTAATAAAGATGAATGCAATATGAGTGGGCTATCTTTAAATAATATCATTCAATGTCAAAATTCAATTCAAAGTATATTTGTTATATATAAGAAAAATTCATCAAAATTTATAACTATAAAACATCCATCATTTTTCTTTTTGTATTTCAAGAACATTTCTTTTCTAAATAAAAATATTTTCTTATAAAAATCATCAATCTTTCTTCTTAATACGTCATCGAAGAGCTTGAAATATCAGGCTTTCACGACGATCATAAAAATGATCATGTGAATTAACCTACGCATTTTATAAAAGTTATTTTTATAGCTATCGACAAAGACCAGTTTGTAGAAAACTCTTTCCCATATTATTTGAGACCAAACTCAACTGAAAATGATGGATAAACACTGAGAAAATATAAAAACACAGTGAATGTGAGAAAAAGATATTTTTTCTCAATGTAGGGGCGTGGATAAAATATAATTATAACATTTATCACCATCATATGTACAGAGACTAAAGAATATAACATAGTAGATGATTATTTAAGTTGAGAATTAGACATGTGTTAGAAGTGCTATTCTCCAACACATATAGCTGTAATTCATACTTCATTTAACTTGGCTGAACTATATTCTAATACCGAAGAATATGATATTTCTGTTGGAATTTATAAAAAAAAAAACAGTTCAAATTTACGAAGAAAAATTACCTTCATCTAACATATCTACGACTGATAGTCATACTAGAATGGGATTCGCTTATGGTAAACTAAACAACATCTGACGAAAAGTTGAAATATATATATGAACAATAAATAATAATATAATGTATTTTGAAGAAAAAATGCATTTATAAAAAAAAGATTGTTTTGTGTTTGTGTCCTCTTGAATTAATAGAATAAATATTAAAAGTTCTACTATATAGATTAGGGGTGAGAATTTATTGTTATTGTTATAAATTACAATAACCAAAAATTTATTGTTACAAATAACAATAACACTTTTTGTTATTAGTTATAAATAACAGATAAATAACAAATAACTTTTATTTTTGAAAAATATTTTTTCCCATCTCATTGTATATTTTAATTATGTCCGTTATGTAAACTTACATTTTGGAACGAATTTTCTATATCTCTACTACTGTTTTAGATGGTTCAATCAAGATGTGAAGCTAGCAGAATTTTCAGAAAAAAAAGTTATTTGTTATTTACCTGTTATTTATAACAAATAATTATCATAAAAAAGTTATTCTTATTTGTAACAAATAACTAAAATTGTTATTGTTATTTGTGACAACGAGATAACAATAACTTCTCAGCCCTAAATATTTTTACCAGGTTCACAATCAATATTGAAGAGAGTTCTATCTCCTGTTTTTCCAAGAAATTGTTCCGATTGAAGCACTTGTACTGAATTTGTACATGATGAAAATCCCCACCAAGTAAATATTTGTCCTTGTGGATATTGTGTACTTAAAGCCATTTTTACTCCTCGATAAATAGTTTGGTTAACTGATGGTAATTTTTCAAGTGAAGAAATAAAAAGTTTTAAATAAAGTTGCCATGGTTTTAATTTTTCTTTATCTTCAGCTGGTAGAGTATTATTTAATATATTATAAAAAGAATTTTCTCTTGGTTCCCATTCTAATGAATACAACATG
>CAJNOI010001577.1:0-13864 GCA_905250115.1 Adineta steineri | reverse complement strand
GTTGCATGTTAGTTTACCGTTTAATACAGATTTGTATTGGTCGTGTATATTCATGATGATTATCATGTTCATTCCAATGTGTACCATGTAATATATCCTGTTCACAATTAATCGAATAACTTGTAGGACATAGATTATTATCAATTAATGCTGTTGAACAGTTACTTTCATCTGTTCTATCATGACAATTGTATTCTCCATTACAAACAAATGCATAAGGTAAACAACGTGTTGTATCACAACGAAATAGATAATATGGACAAAGAAATAAATCACCTAATTTATAGATTGTAAAATATTATTGTCAACAACAAAAAAAAATTACTAACTGTGTTGTTTGAAATTATCATATAATACTTGTCGATTTTCAGTATAACTTATTAATAAATAAATAATTAATTGATATAGATGAATATCTATTGAGAATAATTGCATCGTTTCGTTTTGAATTCTTTTTTTTTTGCTTCTCTGTGTGTATAGAAATGTATGGAATTAAGTGTAAAAAAACGGAATCAATTGAAAAGAATATAGAATAAGCATATACACAATCGATCAATCTGCAGGCGGTACTTTTCCGTTGACACAACTGTTAGTCGGAATATGAATAGTAGTGATGAATACCAAGTTCATTCGTTTCTTTCTCCTTCTCTTTTCTCCTCGTTCTTTTTTCTCTTGTATTCTCATTGATGAATATAGCTTTTAGTCCATTTTTTTCCTTCGCCTTCTTCCTTCTAGTTTCATTTATAAACCAGTAATCATTGTTCAATGAAGGATCATAGAATAGAAAAGAAAAGAATTGTCCATATATGAACATCCGACACTGATTACATATGTGTGACAATGTCCTCTTCACTTTTACAAATTTAATCAAACTCATATTAATAAAATTCTCATGCAATAAGAAATTATTACTGCAAGATAACAATAAATTGATTTCAACACTCTGTCAAATTCTTTTTTTTTCTAATATATACAACATAACTTACATATATATTTACATTGTTGAAAATAATCTATTGCACTTGCCTTTGGAATTATCTTTTTAGTCGACTATAGCACATATGTTTTACTTTGCCTTTCTAGACAGTGTGCCTTGAGGAAAAATCAGATAGAGAAGAAAAAAAGAACTATTAACGAATAGAAATACTTAGAACAAACAGTTGCTAAAATAATATGTAATCTAATACTGCCACTTTGTGAATGACAGACTGCAAAGTTATCATTAACGCGTTCGATCTACTGTTATGTCTATATTGCATCATATTAACGTTTATTTTACATAAAAAAGAAAATCTTAGATTGGATAAAAGGCTTAATTTTATTCTCTTCATTTAATAATAACGACATTTGTCATAGAATTCAAATGTACGAGTCACATTAATGCAATAGGCCAAAATTGAATCTTGACTTAATCAGCTTTTTTGCATGGAAATTGAATGCTGATGTTCTATACCGGAAATGATGCAGTAAATTTGATTTATTATAAATATCAATATGTGCGTGTTTATCGCATACTAGAAGTGTGAAATGTTTTTTTTGCTAAATATACAACAATTATAATAGTGAATTAATCAAATGAAAGAAGTTCGGTTTAATCGAGCATATCACTTTATTCGATCTGTATTATTATTAGTATTAGACGTCGTATGTCGTTAAGTATGCAGAATGTTGCTGTCAATCAAGATTAGAAGCTAAAATGAAGGAAATCATAACAAATATATGAATAGTATACAAGAATATGCTATTTCAAGTATTATATAATTGTACGATAGTAATGAAGTTATATATAAAATAAAATCCATTCATCTTTATTTTATAAAATGATGACATGTCTGATTAACGTCAATGTTCTTTATCGACAAGAAAAGAACGTCTATGATATTTAATCGTTCTGAATCATATAAGATCGAAACAATCGATTTAATTTTAATTGGTCATTCATTGTAATATTTAATATGTGAATCACAATGAATAATTTTTTTATTTTCATAGATATTCTAATTATTTTTGTGTGAAAATAAAGTCAAATATAATTTTTTTGAAAAATTTCAAGATCCAATCAAATTAAAGCGAGGTAAACGTATTAGACAAAGAATCAATCAGACGTATATCTGTTTTTTCTTAATTTGTCACTTTTCATCATGTGGCAATTTACGGAAACGTTAGGTGAAGGGGCCTATGGAGAGTATGTAAATTATTAATTCGTATTTATTTATTCATAAAATTTTCTGCTATCTAGAGTTGTTCTTGCAAAAAATATTAATACAAATGAATTTGCTGCTGTTAAAGTTATCGATATTAATCGATTAAAAGGAAATGATGTTGTTATACGAAAAGAAGTAAATAATTTAGTTTTTTTGAGAAAATTAATTAAACAAAATATTTTTTTTAAGATTGATTTACATAAATTATTTCGACATGAAAATATTATTCGTTTTTATGGTTATAAACAACAGTATTCAAATTATTATCTTTTTCTTGAATATGCAGCCGGTGGTGAACTTTTTGATAAAATTGGTAAAATTTTTAACAGAAAAAATGAAAAAAAACGAAAATTTAATTTTTAGAACCTGATGTGGGAATGCCGGAATATCTTGCACAACATTATTTCAAACAAGTTGTAGCTGGAATGGTAAATAAAAACTGATTAGCGATAATACATGATTAATATTTTTTTTAAAGGCTTATCTTCATAGTCTTGGTGTGGCACATCGAGGTTTGATAATAAATCGAATAATTATTTATCTTGAATTTTTATTTTATTAGATCTTAAACCAGAAAATCTTCTTGTTGCGAATAATAGTAAGATAATGATTCACTTAACGATTGTCCTATATATGTTTTTTATGATTAGATATACTTAAAATTTGTGATTTTGGTCTGGCGACATTATTTCGTAGTCAAACCACGAAAGAAGAACGAAAACTGACTACATATTGTGGTACAGCACCTTATTCATCACCAGAGGTAAAACGTTTGTTTCGTATGTCAACAAGTATTTTGATCTAGTTAATTAGATTAATTATAATGACATTGATATAAACTTGAACATCTATTGATAGTGTTGACTATGATTATAACTTCTTTCTGTCAGCATCTTTTATCACTAATAATAGAATGGTGATGATATGTAAATATAATTTTAAGCTCTGATTTTGATCAATATTCATTAGGATTAAATGAAAGTTATCCGTAGCAAATGTGATGTTATAGTACGTAGAATACTTATTCATATGGTTAATATTAGCTAAAAGGCATTTTGGATTATATACACATACAATGACATAATCAGCTAATCTAAATAGATTAATAGATTGCCAAAGGCATCGTAAAGTATGAAGTACCTGATTGAAAAAGAAATAAAGAGATAATCTAGTTACTCAAGGTTATAAAAAACAACTTATTATTCTTTGGTTAAGGTTTGGGCCAAAACACCTTATCGTGGTGAACCTGTCGATGTATGGTCTTGTGGTATTATTCTTACTGCTATGCTTACTGGGGGTAAATCAATAATAATAATGGGAAATTTTCTTTTAATATTCTATATAATTTTGTCTAGAATTACCATGGGATCAACCATCTTATCAAAATCCTGAATATAAACGTTGGTTAGATCGTGATTATTATCATAATCCATGGAAGAAAATTGATAATATGATCCTCAGTATGAATAAATTGACATATATTTCATAGAAAAAAAACTAAATCATATATAGATCTTCTTCGTCGAATTCTTATTCATGATCCAGCACAACGTGCTCGTGTTATAGATATACAAAGTCATAAATGGATGTCAAAAGTTTATTCACAAGGTATAAAATCTTTTTTATTAAAAATATTTTTCTAATTTATCTTGATTATAATAGATGGTACAGAATCCGATCATCAATTATTAAAACGAATGGCGTACGTTATGCATATATATATATTTGCATAAAAACTGTTTTTTTTCTTCTAATTTTTTAGTGTAAAATACGAAGAACCATGTTGGTCATTAACACAACCAAATCAAAGTACAACATCAACTGTTATTTCATCAACATCTATGGATGATCCAATGGTTAATTGTATATCACAACCAATAAAACTTGATGATCTTATATTAATAACTGAACCAAGATCACTTGCTGAAATGGGTGATGTATGTTAAAATATTTATTTATTTTCTTTTTCTGCATTTTTCTTATTTTCTAGCAAGATCCATCTGAACATCTTGTACATCGTATGACACGAGTTGTATTAGCAATATCATTTGATGAAACAATTTATTTACTTAATCGATTATTTGTTCATACAGGTTATACACCTAAACGTACAGCTGGCAATCAAGTAAATACGAATTTTTATCGAAAAAACAAAAATCTATTATTTTTTTGTTTATAATAGATAACTGTTTTTACACAAGATAAACGACATACAGAATTAATATTTAAAGTCAATGTATTTAAAATTCCTGATGCAAAAATTATGGCTGATTTTCGTTTATCGAAAGGTGATGGTATTGAATTTAAACGTAAATTTGTTGAAATACGTGAACGTCTTGTTCAATTGGCAACGGCATGGTCAAATGGTGGTGGTGGTTCAGCTTGTTTTAATCATTCAGATACATCATCAACATTAACTAATGGAAATAATAGTGTTAATCAATTACAAGAAGCAATGGATACATAAAAATTTATTATTATTTTTTTTTCTTGCACTATATTTTTTTCCCCTTCTTCTTCTTCTTGTCTATGTTATGTTACATTATTAAAGAAATAAAATGAGTATATTCTTCAAACATATCCAACGAAAATTCAGAAAATATAAAGCCAGACAGCGTGGCTGTCCGTTTATCCGATAACTTTCGAAAGGAGAGTCAGATTGTAATGAAATTTTCTACACAATTCAGTCTCATCAAGATCTCAATCGAGCCATCTCTGTGTTATTGCAAAAATACTGATATTTCCCTATGATTTTTTTCTTTAGAGAAAATAATATAGTGCGGTTCTCCTAAGAAACTTTTCTACCAGAGTCAAATAAAATCCCACTTATTATATACCATTCGGTAGAGAATTTCACCAGCTACAAGAAGGCTAAGTCACCTATATGGCAAACATAACTCAGGAACAAGTAGTTGCAATGTTGTCAACGACGTCATTGAGCCAGAATTATAGCCTTGTCTTCCGATCACAGATATGTTACTTCAAGATTTTCTGGGATGGAGAAAATATTTTTTCTAGGGTAACTCATAGCGAAGAGTTCAAACCTGAGCTGTATTCGATCCTATATCCTATTAGATAGGCAGAATAGATTTTAACAGGGGCGTAAAACCTCAGTACTTCAAGTTTTAAAAGTAGGGAGGCATAAAACCCTTTTTACTTAAATCTAACACCAAAAACACGTAAAAATTCTTGTGTTTGATTTTATTGACCAAAACAAAAACTAAAACTTTCCAAAGCAAGGAAGGCCATAACGCCCCACGCGTTCCTGAGTCGGTACGCCCCTGGATTGCCAGTTATAGTTTTGACACCAAGCCATTCTAGGGTGGCTCATCTGTTCCATAAACTGTGTACCACTTTCAACTCTTTAGCAGGAAAATAAATTATTTATGATTTCAATTGCAAACGCACCAACAACGAACGAAAAGGCAAATATATTTATGTTTTTTGAATGTGCGTCTGAGACAAAAAAGAAAGAAAAAGACAAACAAAAAAAAATATAGAATAATTGCACACACACACACACACACGCACATATTCATTTGTCAAGAGTATAAAAGATTACACATACTCGTATATACAAAAGAAAAAGAGAAGAAAAAAAAATAATAGGATAATAGAATGTCTAGCGCAAAAACAAAAACAAGAAACAAATGCGATATATACCATAAATAAATCATTTTTCTTTCTTTTATCAAATATGTTTGTTAAAAGGAACATAATGAGAAAAAATTCAATTACCGGTTTAAGAAAAACACACCGATTTGACTAATACACATAGAGAAAAAGGAAACGAAATCTTAAGTTTTAATACTGTATCAATTTAAATTGAATGGTCCTTGTACTTTGAGAAACTATAGAATACAGAAAGAATTAATTATCAAAATAAATATATGTCTATCTCTCTTACTTGTATCACAAGAGAAGGTCCGCCGGCTACTATTTCTTGTGGTAAACTCCTTAGTGGACAATTTTCAATGCTCATTATTTGTAAATTAGTACATAATGCTAATTCATAAGGTAGTACATCTAAATTTGGATTATCATTAATATAAAGTTGTTCAAGTTTTTCTAATTGACCGATATCTTCAGGTAATAAACTTAAATTATTTTCACCAACATTTAAATGAGTTAAATTTGATAAAGATCTAATGATTATACGAAGAAAAAAAGTTATGTTTTTGATATTTCATAGAATTTATTTACCCAATGGAACGTGGTAATTGAGTTAATTGGTTGGATGCAACAATTAATCGAGTTAATTCGCGTAAATATCCTAAATTACATATGCATGTGTTTTGATATATATATATATATTTAATTCAATTAACTTACCTATTTCCTGAGGAAGAGAATCAAGTTTGTTTTCTTCAAGATCTAAGTGTCGTAATTTTCGTAAGTGACCCAATGATGGAGGTATTCTCTATTAAATCAGATTAAAAACGTGTACATTCGTAAGAGATTATATACACTTACTTTCAATTGATTATTTGACATAATCAATACTTCTAAATTTTGTAAATTTTTTATATCTTCCGGTACAACAGTTAATTGATTAGTTGCTAGATTAAGTTCTACTAATGCTGTCCAAGAACCAATATCTAATGGTAAAGATGTTAATGCATTTTCTCTCATATTTAATTTTGATAAATATTTTGCTAATGAAAATATTGAAAATGGAATTTTATCAATTGTATTACATTCCATATTTATTGAATGTACAGATGTAAATTGTGTTGGACCACCCAATGGAAATGAATTAAAATTATTTCTTGCTAATGAGATTGTATTTAGATGTACTAAACTTGATAAAAGTCCATCCTATTCAAAGCAAAAAAACATAACATAGTTTTTTTTGTTCCCTGAAAGATTAAAATAAACAAACCGGTAATTGTGAAACATTATTTCCTTCAATATTAAATTCATCAAGTTTAGAACAATTAGCTAAAGATGGTGGAATGGTCGAAAGACGATTGTATCTGATCAATAATCGACTGAGATTTTTAAGATTTCCTATTAATTCAGGCAGATCAATAAGTTCATTATGAGTTAGATCTAATGTTGTTAACTGAGCACAATTTCCTACAAGAACAACAATATTCATCAATAAATAAATAAATCAAAAAACAAAATTCAAACCTATTTCATTTGGTAAATGTTCAAGATGATTATGTGCAACATCAAGTGTTAATAATTGTACAAGATGACCAACAGTAACTGGTAAAGAACGAATACGATTTTCACGTAAACTTAACATTTGTAAATTCTATTTAAAATAAAAACCAACAAATATATTTTTCTAAATATTTAAATTTAACTTACAATTAAATTTCTAATTGTATCAGATACTTCTTTAATTCGATTGAAACGTAGATAGAGTGTTGTAAGACTTGTTATTCGATAGATAACTTCAGGAATCTAAATAAATTTAGAAAAATTAGAAGAAAAAAATTAAACAGATGAAAATTTTGTTTTTACATCATTGAATCGATTATGTCGTAAATCCAGTACTTTTAATTGAACAAGACGATCCATTGTATCAGGTAAAGTTGTTAAGGAATTTTCACTTAATGCTAATACTTTTAAATTAACTAAATTACCAATTTCAGGTGGTAATTGTTGAATACGATTACTATATAAATATAATTCTCGAACATGTGTTAACTAATAATAAAACAAAAAACAAAGAAGATGATGATTATTATTATTAATGTTCTTTATCAATACTTACATCTTTAATTGTATTTGGTAAGATAGTAACACTACTTTTACTTAAATCAAATCGTTCACTTTGTTCATCACGACAATTTTGAATTTCTCGATTGATATCCTAAGAAAAATTTGATATACATATAATATAATCAATCTAATGTAACTATTTTATTACATTCTTTCAATTTGTGAGATAATGCTTATAATAGATCTGACAAGGCAGAAACTGATAAACATCTCAAAGGCAGCTGCCATCATAAATAGATATATCTATTATTAGTCTAGGGTATTCAATATAAAACTCATTATGAATGATATTTTCACCAACTCATCAATCTTAATAATATTCGAAATTGTCTCTCATTTAAAATTCAGTAATAAAGCAAATATTATGTATATATTGAAAAAAATATTCTTTAAGCTTTATTATTTGCAACGATCAATAATATTTCCTGTTTTTTTTTCTAATATTATTTTTATTGATTTTCTTATTACACAGTACGAAATAGAATATTTTCCTATACGAACTGATTTTATATTCTCAAAATAGATTTTTAATTGAAAAAAAATTAACTTACGGTTTGTTTAGCATTCGCAGCGATACGTGATGTTAATGATTTAAACGGATGTATGTCACGTAACATGATTTTAATAAGAAGAAAAATATCTAGTCTGTCTCTGTTTATTGAATAAAATAATAATAGAATTGATTTGATCGTTAATTCATCAAATTCTATTTTCGAATAAATTTATTATTTAGTAGATATAAAACGCACAACGTTAAAAAAACAGATGGCATATGACCTCACTGCACACTTAATAGTTGATTACTGCTCGATAGATTGGCACTAGTAACATCAACAATAACAGAAACAGAAATAGAATGTTTTGTTCCTTTTACTTTCTCTCTCTCTATATTTTGCCGACAGATCGACAGACAGATAGAAAGAAGACAACTCGAGTACTAGCACTTCCGAGGGAGAAATAAAAAGAACTATCTGTCGTCATTCCAAAGAAGAAAAAAAGAGAAAAGGAGGAGAAGAAGAAGAAGAAGAAAAAAACTAAGACAGATTTGTCTTTTGCTATTTTCCTTCTGATTCTTTTCTAAGCATCTAAGTTCGGTGAAATACAACAACGACAGATAGAGTATATATGTGCGTCATTGAATGTGTTCTATTATCATTATTTTTTTGTTATGTCAGAATATATTTCTTGTTCAAAACACGCATATAGAACAATTTCTTCTATTTTTTTTCTAATATAGGCAATACAAATTTACAATGCGTGCAATCTGTTTAGCGAGAAAGGAAAAAGAAAAGATGACGGAGACATATCTACACCTAATGATAGACAAAAAGAGCCACAAGCTACATAACTAGTCAATTGTACTAGTGACACTCGAGCTTATCACTTGTTCATTATTTTCGACATGAGAGACACAAAAAAAAAGAAACTTTTTATCCTTCTTCTTTTTTTTTAGACAACTCTATATACTTACAACTTCGGCTCGAATACGACCGCCACGGACTTCTTTTTTGTTTCCAGATTTAATACCAGCCTGTATAAATTAAAAAATTAGTTCAAAAGAAAAATGATATCTTTTTTTTAATAAACATACAAAGGTGACTTGACTGGAAGAACTTGTTCCGGGTGATTCTTTATCTTTAGATGGTTTGGGCGGATTCATAATTGGTCTAAAAATAAAATAATATATATATATTAATCTCTAACATCAAATTTTTTCAATGAGAAAAAGAAGAAAATATTTTGAAGAATCAATAAGAAATAAACGATTGATTATTCATCATATCGAACACCCCACCTCCACACCAGCTGGGCGAACATAACCCGTCAAAACAGGCGAAGAAGAAGAAAAAAGAATGGGAAAGAAAACGATATTTTTTTTTGTCAGATAAGTTAGTTCTATCGTTTGCGAAATAAACATTCCATGCATAGTTACTACTACATTGTTCGATACTACTTTTACTAATGGCATCTATGAATAAGAATAATAATAATGATAAATGACAATCAATCAAGTGTACATGTTTATAAATTAAAATAAAAACAAAAAAAACCTACTTTCGATAGTCATCGATAATATTACGAGTGTCCAGCTGCTGCTGCTGCTGATAAGCCATCACACGTTGTGTGTGTGTGTTTTCCTTATTTTTGTATGATTCAAACAAAATTGCCAACCGTTATGCGTCTGCGTGTCGTTTGATTACACGCTCCTATCGCTCGGTTCTTTCTGTTGTCGCTACTGCCATGAAACGTTTTCCTCTTCTCAATGCATCGCAACGGCATCGTTCTTTCACACGCATAGTATAAACGAAGGAGGGAAATCTTGAGAAACCCTTTTTTTTTCTATCGTGTCTTCTTCTTTTCTCTCTTTAGTTGTATAGCGCGCATCGCACCGTTTGGTGTTTGGGCATCATCAACAAAATAAGCAAAAGAAACAAAAAAAAAGAAAAATAATAATAACGATGATGATGATGAAAAAATAAAAATTTATATTAAAAAACAATGACTAATATCAAATTCATTCGTTCTTATCTTTATCTTAACATGCCTAAATACAAAGAAAAAAAGTCCATTTTGTTTTAGTTTTGAAAAGAAATTATGGCGAGATCAAATAGAAAGACAGCAAAGTAGAGAAATACTATAGTTTTTTTGTTTTGTTCATATATTTTTATCTTTAAATAATTAGTGATGAAGCAAAAAAGAAATTATCATTTGCCTATCAAGGTCTCGATTCAATACCTGATCAATTATTACCATATGATAAATCTATTATCGAATATCTTGATCTAACTGAAAATAATTTGGATGATCTTCGATTTCTTATCGATTTTTCTAATCTACAAACATTAATTGTTGATAAAAATCAAATAAATTCACATGTAAAAATACCTCATCTAGATAAATTACATACTCTATGGATTAATCATAATCAAATAACAAATTTAAGTGTATTTATAAAAACATTAGCTACTTATTGTCCTCAATTGAAATATTTAAGTATGATGAAGAATACAGCGGCACCGAGTTATTTCAATGGTGGTTCTCCTAAAGAATATGTTGACTATAGATACTATGTGATCAGTCAGCTGCCATGTTTGATCATGCTTGATGATCGACAAGTATCACTAGAAGAAAGACAAGAAGCTCAACGTATCTATACATCTATGACACTCGGACGACAAGGAAGAATTTCATCAACAAAAATTCAACAATTAAAAGGATAAATGATTGTTTCACGTATACGCTTTTATATTTATGTTTTTTTTTATCGTCAAAGAGTGTCAAATAATGATAATGAAATGTATCAAAAGAATAATTTATTTTATTATTGCGGTTCCTGACTTTTATTGTTACTTCATATAAAATATTCAGTTTTTCATAACAAATTTTCTTGACTTTTTTTCAATAAACTCAAAAGTCTCACTTAACAAATAAATAAAACATTTTCAATTCAAATAATTAATATTTTTCTGACGTCGTTATCTTTCTATTAAAATAAAAAAAAGTTTATCTAAACTATTTCATAAATCTCATTTGTAGATTAAATAAGGAACTAAGATTATAATATAATCTCTATCTTTTAATTATTAAATTTATATAAAACTGAAATAAACGTTAATAATTAAACGAAAAAGAGCAATAGTACTCTTATTTTTTTACAAAAGACAGAAAGACCTTCAATATTAAAATAAAATACATCATAATCTATATATAGAGAGAAAGATAAAGTGAAGGAACATACGTGTTATAATGTAACAAGTGATCTGTTCTCATTTGTAGACGATGAGTTTTATTCTATCTTAACCATTATGTCATGTTTATTTGCATTGTCAAAAAAATAGATGAATATGAAAGACATGTACACACACACACATATATATATATATGCACACCTGGGGAATGCAGATATATGAGAACCTCGATAACAATTTATAGTAACATACATAACACCAATAACAAAATAAGTAATAACCAGACATGAAATCTTTATATAATATCTACCTTATATACTGTTATGAATTTGATATGATAAGGATTTACTGTCTATTATTAAACTAAAGACAGAACATTAGAATGTATATATCTCTAGGATTGATGAATAAAAAGTATCGAGTATATAAAACAATCCGCTCGATGTCGAGAGCATTAAAAAAGAAAAAGAAAACAAGAACATACCACAATATAATATTGACTATAGGAAAAATGACGATAGGATATACGTTAGTTATTATGAAAAATAAATGGACAATAATAATAACAGATCACGGATTGATGAACCAGCGAGAGACAAAAGTCTAGTCATTGTGCCAAAATATTAATGATGATGACAATGTCAGTATGAAGAACATCTTCATTCTCGCTCTTACACTAGAGCGACAGCGCCTCTGCTGTTTTGGTAACACCACGGTGTTTTATTTCTCGCTGCTGTGCAGGCACACACACACGCACATACAGGGATCGATGCTTGCTCCTTTCTTTCTTCCTTTCCCACTCGGTTTTTTTTCCTTCTCATGCTTTTCTGTATCTTGCCTCATGAGTACGCTACTCAACAAGAAACATACATAAGTAACACAAAGTCTTTCGCTAGAAACAGAACCCTGGATTTCTTGAAGGATTCTCTATTTTTCACTTGTTACTTTCTTTCTTTTCTTTACTTGCATCTGTATATAACTAACTAACTACAAAAAAAAGATAGATTGAAAGAAAAATCGTCTGTAATATTTTCTCAATTTTATTTATGTATATATAATAACTATTTTACAAACTTTACCTTTATATATCATTATTTTGTCAACTATATCTCAACATAATCAATCAATTATAAATATAATTCATACAAAAAATTTAAACCATCTCGATTTATTGTTAATATATCCTTGAATTAGAAAAAATGAAACATATACATATATAATAAGTGATCATTCTTAAAGAGTTTAAGAGTGTTCATCGTTCGTTTATTGTCGATAACATGTCAAGAAATGAAGAAGAAAATAAGAGAGAGAGAGAGAGAGAGAGAGAGAGAAAGAGGAAAAAAAGATGACCTCCAACAGTAAACAACAACAATCATCATCTTCATCATCATCATCCTCATCTATCGTTGAGATGCCTGGAAATCTAGGCACCATTTTCTTTCTTCCAGTGTTCTGTTTTCCTCTATGTTCGTTGTCGATGCTAGCAGACATACAGACAAAGAACAACACTACGTGTTGTGTCATGCTTGGAAGGACCTTGAAAAAAAAATGAGAGAAAACGACAGAAATCCCAATTACTCGCATGTTCTCTGCTTGCTTCCTCTCTTTTTTCTGTCACTTGCCGTAGTCAAGGTTATAGTATATCACCGTCCTATCAAAAAGAATAAAAGATAACTATAGACAACACAGTAAACAGTTTAATTCAACCAATAATCTCCTATCGGAAATTTCAAATAAGTTTAGATTATCCTTGAATGGAAAAATACTTATATATTTGACTTTATATAATCGACATACTTGTGTAAAGTTATTTTTAGAGAAAAACAACTTAACACAAATTTTCTTATTTTGTATCAATATTTGCTAAAAATAAATAGTAATCAAAACATATGGCAACAATTTTTGGTTATGTCTTGTCAGGTTTATTTTGTGAACAAAAATAGTATAACAATATAATACAATACAAAAATAAAAATATTTATTTAGTTAGTATCATTCGAATATTTCGAAATAAAACTATTAATTTTTGCCAATTGTTATTGAAATAATAAATTAAACTTTGACGTGCTTTTTCGACAGTTTGTATCCACATAGATTGTAAAGCTATGAATTTAGTTTCGAGTAAAATAATAATAATTGCTGCTACGAGAATTTTCGTATTTTCACAAGTTTCAGATGATTGAAAAACGCTAAGAGATTTTCCAGTTAATTCTTTTATTGTTTTTCTTGGAGAAA
>CAJNOI010001576.1:0-10427 GCA_905250115.1 Adineta steineri | reverse complement strand
AACGCATGTGTGGCTATTGAAAGAGCATTTACTACTATACAAGGAGTTCGTTTTAGGAGATCCCAAAGTAAATCAACAGCTAAATATGTTATAATAATTGTATTCTTATTAACAATTATTTCTTATATTCATGATCCAATATCACGTCAATTATTAGATGAAGATGAAGAAAGAACATGGTGTATAGTTAAATATTCGTCAAAATTAAAAATCTATGATAGATTCATCAATATATTTCATTTTTTAACACCATTTATAATTAATTTTTCATCTGCTGTAATTATTATTATTCAAGTATTTAGAAATCGTTCAAAAATTCAATCGAATTCAACACGTACAACTATTTTTATTAACCAAATCAAACAACACAAACATATATTAATGTCTCCATGTATTTTGATGTTATTAGCTGTTCCTCGTTTAATAATATCACTTCTATCTCAATGTATGGAGAGTGCTCGCAATCCATGGCTTTTTCTTGCTGGTTATTACGTTTCATTTGTTCCACCATTACTTATCTTTGTAGTATTTGTATTACCTTCAGAAACGTACAAAGACGAGTTTCTTGCTAGTATAAGAGAGAAATTTTAACTGGTGAATAAAAATGACATTTTTTTTTCGTTTATTATATGTAGTTGCTTCTGTTTTTTTTTCTTGGAAATTAATTATTCAGTGTTATTGTATTAATCTTTATGCTTTTTGTTAATAATCATTTAACATATGATAATCGTACGATTTTAATCAATTTTTAATCACACAAAAAAAAACAATTCAAACAGGTGTTTTGTCTTTTTTTGCATGGAAACTCATATTTTCTCTTTGCAAGAGCATGATAAAAAGAACTATTATTTTGTTCTTTTTTTCTAAATTAACGAGAAAGATAAACGAGGAGCACTTTACTGCAAGTCAGGAAAAGAATAATTTTTCTTTCTTCGTCTATCCTTTACGTAGCCGTAATAAATGACGAATACTCAAAGATGTTCTTCGCAGCCAGAAGACTTCTACTTTCGCCGTCGCGGCGATGGCGCCTCTGTGGACATCTCTGGGTACACTTTATTTTAAGTTCAGGAAAAAAGTGTTTTTTCTTCATTTGTCGTTTATTTAACTGTGATACATGCTAACAACTTTATTGATAGCGTAAAAAAAGTATAAACAGTTTTTCTTCACTTCTTGTTTTTATTCAATGATGAAGATACAAGACGACGACTTCTTATTAGAACCATCACATAAAAGTATTCCAACAAACTTTAAAACTTCTACTTCTAAAGGTTTAAAGTTGGTATCATGTATCATTGTGATCACAATTTTATATATACTATTATCAAAGGTTAATATTACTGTTATTATAAATTTAAAAGAAAATCAATCACATATGACATCCATATCAACAGTTCAAACAGAATCATCTCAATTTCCATTGACAAGTAACGTAATTATAGATACTTCTCTCATATACACAATAAATCATATGGCAAAATGAGCTCGTATTTTATGATTTTCATAAACAAAACAATGATAGATTCATGATCTCCACCAAAAACTGAATCTCTAGATATTTATTTTTTATGAAAACGGTAAAGTATGAGCTCAATTAGCCATATAGTTCAAGACATTTATACATACAGCTTTTGATAAGCATTAATTTGATACATAATATGGAAAGGATGTAATGATTGATGTTAGGTTTACCATCATTATCAGTTATCCTTCGATCGATCGCAGATAATAAGTTTTTTTTTAATTTCTTTGAGGAATTCACGTGCATCTATCCTAATTCTTTTACTACATTTTAGAACCAATATTAAATGATGTTACAAAGGTTAAATTGTCAGATGTATCAGTTGTTGGCAATTCATTAACAAAATGTGTAATTAAATCGAATGATGTTTTAGAAATAATTACACATTTATCTGAAGGTGGATGTGCTGTGCCATTTAAACAACTGAAATTACCAACAACAAAATCATTATCAAACCAAGTTTTAGAATTTGATATGAAATTTTTGACGAACCCATATGATGGTGTAGGACGTCATGGTGGTATTTACTATGGTAATCATTCCTTCGACAGACGAACAGATGGTAATACAGGTGTTGATTGGATTGATCGTACCCGTGATCGTGGTTATAGATTTTATCAAACAGGACGGTATCCAGACGACTCAAACATATTATTACTGCAAAAGAAAGAACCAGTGAATCATCTAAAGATTATCATCAAATCAAATGGTGAACATATCATAGTTGCAGAAAATACTATTTGGAAAAATTTAACTAGTAATGCAGTTCAATTACTTAATAAACCCTATTTAGGTTTTTGGGCATGGGGCAATAATCATTTACGTATCTCGAATTTTACTATTCGACCTTATACAAGTGAGAACGAGAAGAGAAGAAGATTGTTAATTGTAAAGTAATTTTCTTTCTATTTCTTTTACAGGATGTGGCCTTGATGAATGATTGCGCAAATTTGAAAAAAAATACTCAAATACAAATACTCAAGCAAATATAATTATCAATCTGACTCTCTTTTCATATTTCTGAAATAAATAACAAAATCGAAATGTATTAAGTTCATTTAGACATAACAATTCTAATTAATAATCTAACTAGCAGATGGGGCATAAAAAATGACCGGTTTTCTTATTATATTTTTTCATTAATTAAAACGTTTTGTGAAAAAACCATCTTGAGTGCGGATGTGGATGTTACACTCTTCTCACACCCACACCCACGCTAGTATCTTGTACATCGCTTACGTAAAAATAGCAATGATAAATATTAGATATAAGTGTTTACTTTTATAGAAACGATTCATACGAATCGTGTACAAATATTTATTGATGTACAAATAAACGTAGGAATATCCTAACAATCAATTAGCCACACATATGGTTATAGATAAGAAGTAAAATCATAGAATTTAATTTCAGTAATGTTTTTAGATATATAAGCATAAATGAAGTAACTAGATGTTAAAAAAGAAAGAAAAGTAATCAGACATAATAATGCAATCATAATGAAATCAAACACAAAAACAATATTTATAGCAAAACAAAAGGGAAGCATAATAAGAGAAGTTTCATACGACTACAACAAAAAACGGATAAAACGAAGAGATTGTTTTGTTATTCATTGAAACAAACAAGATATTTTATAGATATTTGTGAATTATTCGATGAATGTTGAAGATAAAGTGTACGAGTTTTCCAATTTGATGATGACATGTCACTAAAATTACTTGTTGCTAATGAATAAGTCGATGACGAATCTTCTTGTTGAATTCGACGTTCAGTTAATAATGTTAAAGGAACATCTACTGAACCAAGAAGACCTTAAATAATTAAATATAAGAAAAAAATTCACAGAAACTCGGATAATCTTACGATCTGTTGTATATTTAGATCGATTATAGATAAAACACTTAATAATATCTTTATTAATATCACAAACAAAGAATTGAAATGAAATATTCCATTGTAAACTCGATGTATCACAATGAACAGGTGTTGTTTGACGTTGACTATTGTTCATTTCGATTATACAATATGGATTATTTCCTAAAAACATGAATTTAATCCAAAGAAAGTCGAAACAGATAAAATCTGTGAGAAATACCGAAATCAATACTTAGAACGAAATTACTGACACTCTGAAAATAACATGATAAAGCATTACAATTCAAATAGATCACTCGTAAAAACTCATTTTTCAGACAATCTTCCTTTGAACTGCCCTGTATGTAATCTAAAATCTCTCAACCTGACTTTGTTCCTTTTTACAGTAAGTTAATATTCAAAATCTTGTTAACAATTTTAAACTCACCATTCTTTTGCATAGATGTTATGGGCAAGTTCATAGCATTGATTTCTCGAATAAAGACTTTTCCAATCGGTCGACAAACAACTGGATTTAAATCTAAATAGATCAATCTATATACTATAAAGTAAAAAGGAGTAATATCTACTAGATTCCGGTGTGCGAAACATTGAAGTAAGTAAACGTCGTTGGCTACAAATATGAATCGCATCATTAATACATTTTATCCATAAAAATCTATATGAGACAATCGATTAAATTAAAATTTTATCGAAATATTTTTAACCTTTCATTAATACTATTAGCAAATAGAGTTATTTGACGTCCACGATAATCAAATTGAAAACCAGTTGAATCATTTTCAAGCAATCGTACATTTTGAATTTCATGTAACATGATCGGCTAAATAAATTTTCTATTATTTTCTTCTCTTTTTTTATGAGTATTAAAATTTACTTTTTTATACACAATTAAATAAAGATAATTTGCATCAGGTGAATCAAACCAATCTATATCCGATTGTCTTGTTGATAGTTTAGGAAAAGATTCATTTTGTTGTCGACATTGATGAAACATCGTATGATTAATAATTCGAAACATTTTTGTAATTAAAGGTCGTTTTGTACGAGTTAAAAGTAAAAAATCATTAAATAACATCGCATAAAACAGATTATTTGTTGATTTTGTCTACCAAAAACAAATAACAAAAATTAAAAATACTTTTTCAGGAAAAATAAATTCTACCAAACGTATATGATTATAATGAATTAATTTTCTTTGATCACCAAAATGAGTTAATGAATTGAATATAATCGTCTAGATAATCGTAAATATAAATTAAGTAATTATTTTTTTTTGCAAAGTTTTACTTCATAAATTTTTGTACAATCGACATGTTTCTGTAACCATTCAAATTTTGTTCGATTAATTTCTTCGTCAATAGCATTATTTATTGTTTCACGTAATTCATCAGCTTTCTTTAATGAATTATGTAATTGATCAAAATCATCAGAATCATTTGATGAATTCTTAAGAATCTATTTAAAATAATTTTAGACTTTTGATGATAAAAGAGAAATCGCCTTGTTTATACTTGATAAATCATAAATGGATATTTAGCAATACGTTGTAATGGTAATGTTAAAATATTCGCATCACCCATTGTACCTATTCCATAACTATGTTCTTTTGTTTTCTAATACAAAAAAAAGAGAAGTAATCTATTGAAAATAAAGTAGAGAATTAGTATTGTATTACCTGCATAAAAGCACAAAATTTTGGAGAAATATGAAGTTGTTCACGAAAACATTTCATTGCTGTTGGATGAAAACGAAAATAAACTTCATATTCAGCAATTAATTCGGGAATCTAGTTTATATGAAAAATAAAAATGTTCGAGAACTTATTTTTACTTACAAATTGACATAAAATTTTTCCAATAGATATTTGTTCTCCATCAGTTTTTAAAGCAGTTATTAATGTTCTATAAAAGAAAAACATGATGTCGATCAGTAGATTGAAACTATAATATTTATTTTTACTTAGCAAGTTTTTCATGAGTACGTGTTAAACTTGGCCAATTAAGAAAAAGTGCATCGATATGAGATGAGGATAAAATATTATTTTCCAACATTGGTGTTATATATGTCTAAAAAAATTGTCATCAATATATTTGTAGACAAGTATAGTGTAGAAACAAATACCGATAGTCATGTCAATGTCTCAATATACAGTAAAACTAGAAAAGATGCACCCTCAAGATAAATATGACAGTAAAATAAGCTACCCTGATTCTGATTGTAATTTTGCGAGAAATCTATTTATAGTTTTCACTACTAGTGTATGGATTTCATTATCCTCATATCATCAGTCAAAGTAAAGAATTGAAACAAATGTTATATTACTTTTAAAATACTTTTCATATCATTGACGAATCGTTGTTCCGATGTAATTAATTCAATTACTGCAATATTTTTTGGTGTTATATTAACAAGATTATTTAATGATCCAGGACTATCTGGTTGAATTTTTGTATTATCCGATATTACTACTTCTGGATCAAATGATTGACTTTTAATCATTTGCGAAGAACTTTCTTCTAAATCATAAAAAAATTGAATAAAATTAAAAATGTTTTCTTCACAAAATTTACTTCGAATAATATATTCTTGACTAATGTAATGGATATTAAATTTACGATATAATATTGATGATGATGAATTTTGATTTAATGTTGTTACATCATCACATAAAGTTTCCTCGTTCATGATCGATTGAAATGATCGTGATGCTAGATGTGTCGTTGTTGTAATCATCTTTTAAAAAAAAAGATCTTTTATGATGGAAACTTACAATTGTCATTCAAGTCGCGCTTATAGATGTCACTAATTATATTTATTCCCAGATATTTTCTATAATATTTATCTTGAAAATTAAAGGAAAAAATAAAAATAAAAGTTTAAATCGTCTAAAAGAATAATTTATCTAATGAAATACATTTGTCCTCAATTATATTTAAATATGAATGGTTAATAAATAAACTAATCAAGAATTAAATTTCTTGTTATATAGTTTACCGTATTCTCAGATAACGTTGTTCAACTTTGAGTTTCTTTGTCTATTCAACAAACAAATACCGTCAACTTGGTGACAGTTTTAAAATAAGAAGTTTCTTTTCTTTTTTTCAATTTATTTCAATTTACATTAAGATTATCTTTTAATATCGAAATATCTCATCTGATTAAAAACGGAAGTTACATTCTAGAAATCAGCTGTCATTCGCACGTGTTAACCTTTCATTTCGAGAAAATTCTTATACATTTTCAATAATTTCTAGATTTTATAACGTATCATTCGGTATCAATGCAACCACCATGTGCTCTTTGTAGCACATTATTACCAATATTGGAAAAATGTAAAGAAATATTTGCTAGAAAACGTTTGTATTATTAAAATATATTTTATATTTAGACTCGTCATTAGAATTGATCGAAGCAATTGATCTTCAAAAAGATGATATTTGCACGTTTGTTTCATTTGTTAGTAATTGGCCCCAAACGTAAGTTTTCTATTTGATAAAATATTTCAAGATTTCAACTTAGATAAATACACAGTTAAGTTAAGATATGTATCAAATTACGAGAAAAAGAAAACTCAGGTGTATACGTTACAGTAATTTGAATAAAATATTTTTGATCAGTCATTGCAGAAGTAATGTATGTATATACGTAATTCTTCGAGTAAGTCATTGTAACTTGTGGGAAAATCCATATTTCAGTTCGTAGCATTGAGATAGATAAACTATTTTTACAAGATAATCCGTATGTGTTGTATAGTAGATCATTGATCAATGTATGAGAATATTGTTTCGAAAATATTTTAATAAAAAAATTTCTTCTAGTCGATGTGCATGTTTATGTCGTGATGCAACAACAATCGAACGTTTTTCGTCTCTTGTTGAGTGGCTACTTTTATATATAATCAATCTATTACAAACATTTACAATAACTGATAATCTATCCGATGAAGATATTCTCAATCAATCAACTGAAATAGATTCTTCATCTCAAATTTGCAGTATATTAACAACAACAGATCAAGAACAACAACGTCAATATCGTCAATGGACATTAGAAGAAAAAGAACGTTTATTATTATGTGTAGCTCGTTGTTTTACATTAAATTTACCAATATATACAGCTGCACATCGTAATCCATCATTAGCACATCATGTTGCTTATTATCAAATGCAACATGCATCAGCAGATTTCAAAACATTTTTATCATCATATTGTCATTTAAATTTATCATCAAATAATACAAATGGAAATAATGATTCTCATCATGTATCACTCTATTTATATAGACATATATGTTCATTTTGTGAAAATCGTGGTTTAATTGTTATACGACAAGTATTTGAATCAGCTAAAAATACTCGAATGTTACCATTATCAATAGCTCATGCATTATTTGTTATTTTAACAAATTTACGTCATCATTTAAATATAGGTATAATATTTAATCATTAAGATTCTCTGAGAAATATTTCGAGTGTCCTACTCATTGACATCTTTTAAACTTTCGTATGGAAGAAAATTTAATTAAAAAAAAAGATAAGAGGTGTAGTTCCGGTATAAATCTGTATTATCAAATCCTTATTAATAAATATTGTTTTGAATATTATAAATATCTCGTATTCATTTAGATATTATCAAAAATTTTCTTTTACCAATTCGTCCACATGCAATACGTTATATGTGTTTATTATCTGATAATGAACTACGTTTATGTGGACAAAAAAATACAAATGATTTATTATATGCATCATTAAAAGATTTATTTTTAACAACAACATTTCGTCAACGTTCAACATCATCAACAAGTGTTTTATCACCATATAATAATAAACATCATCATACAATACAATTTCAACGTTATCATTTTGATCGTTTAATGTTAACATTAGCATTAAAATATTTAACATGTTCAACATTAACTATACGTTTAACAGGTTTATCACATATAACAAATCAAATTCAACAATGTCTTGATTATACATCATATCGTCGTCATCAATCTATGGCAGCAGCAGCAGCCGCAGCTGCAGCCGCGTCTTGTTGTTCTCATCCTAATACAACAACACAAGAAATATTTACTGTTAGTGAATCCGATGGTGAAGATGATACAACACAAAAATTAACAAATGATGCATCATCATCATCAGCTAGTTCAACAGATGACAATGAAGAATATTCATCACATAATCATCATGAACGTAAATTATCCAATTGGATTATTGAAAATAAAATAATTGATTATTTATTTGGTCCTAATCTACATACAGAATTACTTAAACAATGTTTAACAATATTAATATTTTTAGCATCAAATAATCGTTTAACTGTTGAACATATTGATTTAATATGGTCATGTGTATCATTAACACATTGTAGTCGACATATATTAGATTTATTAATGAATTTAGGACAAAAAAATTTAAATATACATTTACTTAATCATTTATTACAATTAATTGGTCGAAGTGATCGTTCACAATATACTGAATCAACATTAACATTAATAAGTATATTAACAAAATCTTATTGGAGTCAATTAATTCGTTCATCAAATACAATTATACAAAATAAAAAACAACATGAATTAGTTTTAAAACAAAAATTTCATCAGAGAAATTCATTGAATATGCAAAATATTCTTCGACATCAAAAAACTTTAAAACGACAACAATTATCACCATTGAAAAGAATCGATAGAAATAAAAATATTGCCATGATTAGACATCGAGGTATGATAACAAGATTTACTCATGTTTGTTTACATATACTATATAAAATTTTGATTTTAGCTCGAATACAACATAAAAATACACCTCATTTAATTCGTCAAACATCTCCTTCATCTCCTCCGACGATGTCTCGACCAATAGCTGTTAAAAAACCACCATTACAACAACAACAATCTGGTAAAGTTAGTGCAGTTGATGAAGATTCAGTTGAAGAAGTAATTATTGTTGAATCACCTCAACAACAACCTTTAACTGAACAAAATGTTCTTAAATTAATGGCTAATAAATGTAAAGAATTTCCTTCACAAAATATACTTAAATCAAATCCATCATCGGGATATGTTCTACGTCCAGATAAAAAGAATGATGATACAACAAATGCAAATGCTGCTACTGATGAATGGACTGATGATGAAGATGATGAAGATGAAGATGAAAATAATGATGAACAGTTACGTAATAATCCTGCAGTTGCACGACGAACAACACCATTCAATCGAGCAGGTTTAATTATTAAAATACAAAATAAATTTAAAAAATTTTCAAATTATTTTTCTAGCTGAACCAACATCAAGTAATGATGATGAAGATGATGATGAATCAGAAAATGATACACATTTAATTCCTCGAGAAGTCTTAATGGTAAATATAATATTTACATTTTTAAATTATTTTTTTGTCATAGAAAAAGACAATTTATTTTCAGCAACATCGTCAACGTTTTCAACGTGGTACACCTGCTAATAATCAAGAAGAATCAGATGATGATGAAACAGTAACTAATGTACATTCAAATTTAAGTCAGGTAAAAACGAAAGAAAGAAATCAAATAAGAAAATATTAATCTTTATTATTAAGATGTATACACCTGAAGATTTATCTACACCAACAAAACGTCCAACATCTGGTTCAGGTTTTATAATTAATAATTCAAAAACAATTGTTCTTCCTGATGATCAAATGGATATTGATGATGATGATGAAGATGATGATCCAAATGAAATATCTGATGAAGATCTTCGTGGTATGGATATACCATCTGTTGTACAACCATCATTAAAACAACAATTAAATCGTAAAGCAAAACAACAACAACAACAGCAACAGCAACAACAAATTGAAAAAGAAAATCGTCGACGTCAAGATGATGAAGAAAATAATACGGATCATGAAATAAATCCATCAGAAAAACGATATCCAGAAAAGGTAGAATATTTTTTTTCTTAGAATAAATTTATTGTAATATACTATGAAAATTCTATTATTTAGATTTGTTCACCAGAAAGTGCTGAAGATGCATC
>CAJNOI010001575.1:0-13881 GCA_905250115.1 Adineta steineri | reverse complement strand
TTTTTTCTTTCTTTTTTTCTTCTCCTTTTTATTTAACTGATATCTACTTAGACAGTCAAAATGAATTAATTCAGGAAATAAACATTCTAATGACAGGAAAAGGGCACGAGGGTCGTTGTTTTTTTTTATAAAGAAAAGTAATGTACCATACATTCTTTTCTTTTCCGGCCTTTTTTTCTTTTACGTATAAACGGATTAATATCAGATAAAGTTTTTTCTATAGACGAATAAGAAAATTATAATTAATCCATACTAGTAAAAGAAAAAGTCTATTAATTAATCAATGAAACGTCATATACTCATTTATATTATTGGCAATTAGTTATTTTTGACATATATATATAGATGTTAGATAAAAATTATAAATACATGCGATGATGTACTTGTTAATTGGAAGATAGATATTTTATTTATTTATATACAAAATATAGAAAAATGAAAAAGAAAGTTTTTTTTGTACAAATCAATTAAGTAAATTCTGTATAAATATCATCATTCATCATTGGTGAATAACTTCTTTTAAAACAATTTTTATATTGACATATCCATATAGATAATGTTTCATTAGATATTTTATCACAAAATGATAAATCAAGAAATTCCAAATATAAACAACGTGTTAATATAGATTCAATACTTGTTTCAACGATTATACTCGAGCCAAGTAAATCAAGTTGACGTAACTGAAGACAATGTTCACTAACTGCTAGTATATCTTCATTATTAACACCTAGATTTTTTTTTAAAATAATGAATCAGATGGTAATATCAATTTAAACTTACGTCGACAAGCTGTTAAGAACAGTTTAATTAATGAATGTCCAATTTGTTGAACAAAACTTTTTATAAAACCTGGCGGAGGATCAGTCCATCCAAGATCGACTTCACTCAAATATTTTATATGCATTATTGTATTAATTTCAATAGGCATATTAACACTTGAATAAATAAGAGCTAATTCTTCTTGTTCATCTTTTGATAAATTTAATATTCGTCGTTTTTCTTCTCCAATATCAAATGGTAAACCAATTACTGATAAAAATCCATTCTGAGTTAAACCACATGTACGCCATAGATCAATAGAACGAAGATTTGAACAACGAGCAAATAATAATTTAAGTATACCAATAGGATCATTTAAATTTTGACAACTACCTTAAAAATAAAAATAAATTATATATAAACGAAAGTTCAAAAAAACATTTTACCTAAATTAATATTTTCTAAATATTTTTTATTATTATCAATAAATGGTAATAAAGTTCTATAATCAATTTTTGTTCTATAAACATTTAATATTCGTATATGATTGAGGTATTTTAATGGTATAAAATCGAGATTATTTAATGAAAAACAATTTTCTAGATTTAATACTTCAATATTTGGACAATAATTAACAATTATTTTAATATATTGTCCAGTTAAATATTGACAACAGGCTAGATTAAGCTGAACAAGATTATTCGAACAAATATTTAATAATTGATTAAATGATGAACATTGTATTGATTTAGTCCATGCTAATGAAAGATAACGTGTTTGAATACAATGATATCGAAAAAAATTTTCAATGGAATAATTTGTTATACCATTCCAATAGGGTTGTAAATTAAGTGATTGAAATTGTAATGAATCAAGACATTGACGATGTAATAAATGACATGTTGATGATAAACGAACTAATGAACGTAAATCAAGATAAGAACAAATTATAAATAAAATATCAAATGGAAGTTTGGTTAAATTAGCTGAATAATTCTTTTCGTCAGATTCATTTTCCTGAATTATCTAAAATAGAAAAACTCTATTGTCAAAATCAAATAATAAATATAACTAACTGTTGTAGAAGATGGAATATGTTGAGTATCTTCAATTACGATTGAATTCGTTGGCGAAATTTTTCCAGATAAAATAACTGTATCAATTTCTGAATAATAATTAGCAGTACTATGATCGAATTCCAGACGAATTAATCGTGTTGGAAATGTAAATTTATCTTTTAATGGAATTTTAACTATACGTGGTAAACGAGCAGCAGGTGGGTTCGTATGATGTGTATGAAATTTTGATTTTTGTCTATTATCAGTATTTAAACGTAAGGATGGAACAATAGAATCTGTATTGATATGATCTGGAAATAAATCATCGATTGTTTGACGACCTAAAATTCAAAAATGTCTACTATAAATAATCAATTAATTGAAGAACTCTACGACTGTCGCAGATAAAAACTTCTGAAGGATCAATAATATCCTTGATAAATTTTACAATGATTATAAAATACGAACTCTTGATTTAGAAAGAGAGGAGTTTATAACTATAATAATGTAATATATCATTGATGAGATAGAAAACAAATTTCTTCACATTAATTTGAGAACTAGTGTGAAATTACCGTGTTCTTGTATGTATAGTTAATCAACAGACAGAATCTAACATATATAGTTTCAATCGATATTTTAATAACATTTAACAAAAATTTCAAGCACAGTAGGCGTATTCATTTCAGCAGAAAAATTACAAAGTTATCGATATCGAATCAATTTAGAAATGATCTTACCATTTTCAATAAAAATTTCTTCATTATCACATAATATAATACTAAATGGTTGAGGAAAAGACCATATACGATGCCATGTAACATTTCCATATTCATCTTCTTTTCCAACATAAACAACTTCAAGTGTACCTGGATTATATGTTTCATAAATATTTAAACTAATACATTCATAAACAAAATCTTTATATTCAATATCAATAAAATCTCGACTAGTAAAATTATTTTCCCAACGTATAAAATTTTTTATTGTTTCTTTATACGACGGCATATTAATCCACCATGGACCATATGTACGAAAAACTAATGCATGTGTTGAATCACCATATAATGGATAGATTTCAGCATGTGAACATATATTTGATACAACATAACTATCACTACGATTTGATCCATATTGTGATGAAAAATCACGTATAGCTATTGGTGTTTGTTCTGTTAATGTATTGTTATTTGTTGATAAAATTTCTGATTGAATGCTATCATCATTTGTAGATATATTTTCATTGGTATCATTTAAATTTAATAAATTTACTAATTGATTACGTAATAAATATAATCCAGTACATGTTAATATCATGATGTCCTATGATGTGAATGTATATATATATATATATATTATTTACAAAGACAAGAAATCTAAATTTAACCTTCAGTAAATTAAAATTGTCCTTCGTTAGGTTGTTAATATATTTTTTTCTGCCTCTTCCTCTCTCGATGTGTCATATGAAATAGATGAGCAATCTGTCTGATGTACATATTATTCATATACATATTATGAGAAAAGAAAAAAAATAAGAAATTGCGGGGACACTAATGTCTCATTACTACTATTCGAAATTATAAATGAAAATGAAAAGAAAGAAAAAATCATTCATGTGTTTCCTTACATATACTAAGGTATAAAAGGACCGTTGTATAGACATTGAAAGATACTAGTTTAAATTATCTTCATCATGGCAACAAAAAAATCTAATGATGAAAGTTTTGTTGAAAGAGATGAGGTTCTCTTTCCAGATGAAGATCTTGTCGATGTAGAACCACTTTATAAGAATTTTGCTACTATACAAAATGAATTAAATAATGTAAGTTATAATTTAATTTATTCGAATAAAAATTAGAATAATATTACGTATTTCTTTTTTATTATTTTTAGTCGACTCATAATCGTAGTCATTCAAGCGATAATCGATATCGTGCTGTTCGTACTCAAATTGAATCATCATTATTACGTCATTCACAATCTGATGATCAACTTAGTATAAATTCTGAATATTCATCAAGTTCATTTACTATTCCTATAAGTATTCAATCGAAGAAGATCGATGGACATATATTTAATCTATCACAAATTGTTCAAGATATCGGTTATAAAAAATCGACACCAATTACAAGCTCAAGTTCTACATTAGATCCAAATACAAAAAATGTTAGTGCATTATTGAATATAGTCTTGAAAGCAGGTGGTGCTCATGGACCACTTGTGAATGTTTGGCGTTCACGTATAACTGATGAATATTTTCAAAGATGGTATCTTGAAAAATATTATCAACGTTCTGCATCATTGCCTCGATATAATACAAATGAGCAAACGACGCAAAATACACGAGCTCGTAATGATTATAAATCAAATACCTATATGAATAATTTTCGATTACCACCAACAACAACAACAAATCAAGTGAATAATCAAAATCATTATGAAAGTGAAGTACAAAAAATCTATGGATACGATGATGCAGATGTAACTACAGCTAGTATAGCATCAAGTCATTCATCATCGAACGATACAATATCTCATACGAAAGAACAAAGATCATCATCAATAACATCAATTCTTAAAAAATCTAGTAATAGTAATAATACTCCTACTACCGGTCAAACTCCACCAATAAAACATCATGTTACTATTCGTGAACGTCATTCATCATTTGAATCTGATCAATCAATATCATCACAACAATTGAATACTGATGATATGAATCTGTTATCGGAGAGTCGACAATATCAGAAGAGTCAAACAGATAGTCAAGAATTTGAGAATATTCCATCACCATATGATCATTTTGAAAAAACAACTCCAATAGATTATTCACAAATTCAACAAACGAATTATGATATACGTAGTGAATTAAATACTAATAGTAATCCTATTCTATCAGAATATCAACAAGTTTTACAAACACATCCTGATGTTCATCATGATCCAAATCCAGAAATAATTTCAAAACCAAATCCGACACATCAAGTAACATATGAACAAAATATTTCGCTTCGATACCTTGTTCCACCAACACCTCCACCACCAGGACCATTAATTATTCGAGGTAGAAATTATTTTTATATTCAAAAGAAATTTTATTATTTATTTTTTTCGATTTATCTAGAAATTCTTCCGCCACGTATACCAACACCACCACCATTCATAGTTAAAGTTCCAGAAACAATTCCTCAAACTCCTCCACCACTTATTCTTCGAGAAGCTCCACCACCACCACCTCCTCATCAAGAAACAACATTTGTAACTAAAATGCTACCGCCTGAACCTCCACCAGCACGATGTGTGGTATATGAGCATGCTCCACCAGTATGATAAACTTTTATTTTATTATTGTAATATTTATTAATTCCTATTCTTTAGTTACCTCCAAAGCCTCAATCAATTATTATTGAAAAATGGTTACCTTATAAACCAGCACCTCCACGAGAAGTTATAGTCGAACGTATAACTGAAAAACCAGTTATAACAGAATTTGAACCAGGTGCTATTACTTATGAACGACAACGTCGTCATTCAGCTGAATTTCATACTGATTCATCACGGCTAGAAATACCAATTAATATGTCAAGACAAAAATCTGTTGATCATCTAGCTAGAGAACAAATGGCTCAACAACCATCAGGAACATTCGATGAATTAGTATGGACAACACATCAACAAATCTTAGCGATGCAACAACGAGGTAGAGAACAAGTACAAGCAAGTCAACAATGGGCAGCTAATCAATGGCAACAACATCAAAATATGTTTATGCAATATCCAACTCATTTAACAACGCCAACTTTAGTTGTTTGTCATCCTCCTGTTACAACAAATGCACCAACAGCATATATACAAACAGAAGAATATCGAGAACAACGAGTATTTTATAATCCAAAAATAGTTTATCCTTTTCATTAATTTAGATTTTAAATATACATGCATGTTTTACTTTTTTTGTACAAAAAAAATTTTTCTAATTTAATATTAAACTCTATTATTTTTATAATAAACTTAAATATGAGAAATAATTTAGTCATGACAAGAAAATAATTTAAATTACTTACGATTCATATATATAATGGCTTATTTGACAATTCTAAAATAGATATAGTCATCTGTTCAGACTCATACCTTTTTTTCCTATTCGTTGATATTTCCACCAATCAGAAAAATATTATTTATTTATACATTCGCATGTGCTTTCATTAATCATATGCGAAATAAGTAAATAAATGATATTAACAAAATTTCTCAAGAAATGTTTTCTTCCAACAGTATAACATATCTATTTATTAGTCTGTGTTAAGTTTTAAACTTTATATATTTGTTCAGGTAAAACATACATCTATAACTATTAGAGGAATCTCATTTGGTGTTCCACAACAATCTCCATGTACAGATCGACGTTTTCTTCATTATACATTAAAAATAACAGATCGTTTAGAAACAAAAAAATTCTTCTGTGATATATTAGGTATGAATATTCTTCGTCATGAAGAAATGGATTCAGGTTGTTCGGCACAATGTAATGGTAATTTTGAATCTCCATGGTCAAAAACAGTCGCTAGTTATGGTGATGAACATTCATATTTTGCTTTCGAATTAAATTATAATTATGATGTGCAAGGTTATAAATATGGAAATGATTTCGCATCGATTACAATTCATAATCGACAAGCTGTTATTAATGCACAGAAATATTTTGATCAATCCAAAATTATATCAAATAAACAATCATTAATAATTAGTTCACCTGATGGTCATCGTTTTATTTTAGTTGATAAAGATGTTGCAAAAAATGAAGATCCTGTCAAATGTCTTTCATTAAATGTATTCAATTTAGATAAATCTATTGAATATTATACAAAATTATTGAATATGAATATCGTTAAGGACTCATCGGATGAAAAACGTGTTAAACTTAGTTATGATGTTAAAGATAAATCGAAATCACAATATGATTTTCGGCTTGACCAACAATGTCAACTTGAATTAATTGAAATTAAGAAAGAAATTAATCGAGGAACTGGTTATGGAAGAAAAGCTTTTAGTTGTCCAGTTAAAGATATTGATACTATAGAAAATTTAATTGAAAAAGAAGGTTATAAATTACTTATTCCAAAAATGAAATTAGGTGGTTTATTAGATTTTAATAAGAATACCGTTATTATTTTATCTGATCCTGATGGACATGAAGTAAGATTATTAATTCTTATTTTGAAAAAAAAAACAATCTTTATTTAGGTATGTTTTGTTGGTGAAGAAAATTATTCCAAGACATGTGAAATTGATAGTGATGCTAAAAATAAATTTAATAAAAATTTAAAAAATCCTTCAAAAAATCCAGAGAAGTATGAAATAGGTGAAGATAAATCTACAAAACACGAAGATAAATAATCAATTTTTTTCAATTATTTTTAATCTAGCAATATATATATACATATTTTATTCGATTAACATATTAATTTACTAACACATCAATGATATTTTATAGTATTTTGATTTATTTCTAGATGGAACAAAATTCTGTTTTAGAATTAGAAAATGAACTTAATAATATTGATGTTGATAGTATTAAATTAGATGCTATTATACAATTGAAAACATGGCAAAAGAAAATGTATTCGTTAATAAATAAAACGTATACAAATCGTATGCATGAAATAGATTCAATTGCATCGAATTTAACAAATGAAGTCAAAGAAAAACAAAATCAATTTGAAAATTGTCATATTGATGATGAAAAAAGTGTTTTACAATTAAAAAATGATATTGATTTATTAAAATCGAAGATTAATATTATTGAATCTGTTCCGGATAATTTTGAACAACGTATTGAACGAACGATTCGTATTGTACATAATAATGAAAATGATGATGAAGAATTCGTCGAAGATGATGATGAACCAGTTATTGTTGAATTTGATAGACATGAAGTACGAGCTGGAAATCAAATTGTTGTAATGGCAGCTGCACCGGTGACCAAAGAAGAAGGACGAGTATCAAAAGTTTTTAATTCACAACCAGTTCAACATGCACTTGCTGTTGGTTTAGCAAAAACTTTGGCTAATATGGGTACAGTTGCAGCAACTAGTACTGCAACTGTTGCTGCTACAACAATGGCAAAAACAGCTTTAATAGCTACAGCTTGTGGTATAGGTACAGTAGCATATACAGCTGGACGAATTGCAATGGGAACAACAAGAAAAGTTTGGTCATTCGTTGTTACATCTGAGGAATAAAACATTGACAGTATTCTTTTTATGTATATTTTGTATGATTAATTTTTTTTTTGCGAACAGATCTTTCGATATAAATATATATATAATAATAATTCTAGAGGATTGCTATTTTGCATGTATCATTTCTTTGATTGGTTTTTCTTTTTTTTGTAGATTTTTATGGCTGAAACAAGTGAACATATTCATCCAATTCTTGATATAAATACAAAGAATGTTAATATCGAAATAGCAGGTAACCATATTATTTAATAAGTGTGATAAAAGTTTAGGCATATTTTTCTAAGAAAAGTATTAATGATAGTATATAATATGGCCGACGATGTATGTATCTTAGTGTCTGAATTATTTTAGCTCGTGAACCATGGCCAACGAATGCATGTCTTTATGTCCCACTGAAAGAACAAATGGTTATTTGGGCACCAAATTGTTTAGCTACATTATGTCTATTACGTAAAGTACGTGTTCCATCTTTACATATTGAACATGTTCGTAATGCTGCTGAGATGTCAAATTATGGTAAAAATATCTATATAGATTATTGGTTTAATTATTAAATTATTTCTTCTAGGTATTCCACCAGTATTAACATTGAATAATCGTGTATTTAGTGAATTTGATGAAATAGCTAATTTAATTGAACTTAAAGTAAATTTTTCTTTGAAAATTATTCTCTATTTTATTATCACTTCACAGGGATTACTTCCGATAGATAATGAAGAAAATTCAATGGCAGATAGTTATTCAATATTATGTACTGAAACACTTGGAACTCTAATGGTTTATATCATAATATGAAATGTTCTTTGTGAATTCATTTGTTTTTTTTTTAGAAATATTTCTTATTGTGTGAAAAAGCTGGAACGGTTAGTTTAAATAGTATTGTTAACATATTATTCTATTGTATTATTACTATTCTTAGACTGTATATCAATCATTTATATCTGTTTATCCTTGGCCTCTTGGTTTAATTCTTTATTTAATCTATCGAAAACATACAATTAAAATTTTAAAAGTAAAAGAAATTTGGTCTTTAACATATGAACAAGTATATTGATTTATTGATAAAAATAAATAATTTCAAAAAATTTTATTTTAGGCTGTAATGAAATTTGAAACAACTGTTAAAGCACTTTCGGATAAAATCCAACAAAATAATTCAACATATCTATTTGGTGATAAGTATGTATTGATATAAAGATCTATATCATATGTAATTTCCTTATTTATTTTCAAGTTTTACAAAAGCTGATGCTCATCTTTATGGTCATTTATATTCTATTCTTCATTCAAAAATCATTGAACATGAAGATATACGAAATACACTTCTTAAATTAAAACCATTAGTTGATTATGTGAATAATATCGAAAGGGATGTACATGGATTATCTCTTTTAGTCTCATAATATTGTTTTTCTTTTGTTTCCTTTTCTTGAATACAGACTAGACTCATTTTTTTTAATATATATGATCCTATTTAGTCATAAACATTTGTTTTGCATAGAATATAGTTTAATAAACTTTATTTTTGTTTAAATTGGTATTAAGTTATATTTATTTTCGTGCGTGATAATAGAAAATGGGCATACAATTGTTCACTAGTGACATCTGAAAATATTATTTCTATTGGTTGAAATGTTTATTAGCTATGCATCCAATCAATAATAAGATAAACAATGTAAATAAATAAAAATATAGCTGGCATCGTCGAGAAGAAGAAAAATATCGATTAAGTCTAATTTTCTTCTCGTTCTTATTCCGTTCAAAATCGATTCATTTATTTTCTTTTTTTTCCACTAAAGACATACTCTTATCTATTCAATAAAAATAAAAACAATGGCATTCGACGATCCATTTAACACTAGCAATGTATCCATCAATGATGATACTCCCAATAGTTTCGATAATTTCAATGATGAAGATCCAGCTGCTGAATTTCTAGAACGAGAACAACGAGAATTAGGTGATATAACAGGTAACAATGGTATTAATGCATTTGAAGATCCATTCAATACAGATAGTGTATCATTAACAAACGGTATCTATCATCATATATTTTTCTATTTTAATATAAATTATTGTTTGTATTAGGTGCACATTCACCAGCTATCAATACAAATGGTAGTATTTCACCAAATCCATCTAGTCAAAATGGTGATCAATATCAAGCATTATCACAATTGAACGAACCGGAAACAATTTTAAAATGGCGAGAAGAATTTTCTACACGTATTAATAAAAAAGATACAGAAGAAGAAGTTAAGCGTAAAGAAATGCGTGAACAAGCTAAAAAAGAATTAGATGATTTTTATAAACAACGTGTCGAACAAATGGAACGTGTTAAAGGAGAAAATCGTTTAAATAATCGTACATTAGAAGATGATCTTTTTAGTAATGGTAATAATTCGACATCCAATGGAAAAATAAATGATTGGGATAAAATAACAAGTTTATGCGAATTTAATCCAAAAAATAATCGTTCACAAAAAGATTTAACACGTTATAGAAGTGTTTTACTTCAATTGAAACAACAACAACAAACAAGTGCAAAATAAATTTTCAATTTTAAATAAAAATAATCTATGATCATTTTTTAACTTCCTTGATCTATACACATATAATCTTGATTTTATGCATGTATAATCGTCGTTGTCTATATTTGATATTATTATTTTTTTCTTCATTCCATTAGAACTACCAAAATCGCGGACACGTCGTATCTGATCTATTTATTATCTCGCATTGTTTATTTTCAATGTGTATTCACATATAAATTTTTTTTGTATGATCTGATTTTTTTCTCTCTTCACCTCTAGTTGCTCTTGGATACTTTTTTCTGTTGTTCGTTATTATATTGTTGTTTGTTATTAAACCACCATTTCCCAACTCGATGTTTAACATTTTTTGTCTTTTTTCTGCTTCGCGATATACAACATAAAATTATTTATTCAATCTTTTAGATATTTTATCCTAATGAGTGTCGTAAATCTAGTCCGATATTGTTCGGTGACATCGAGATTGAGTTATTTTACAGCAAGATCTTTACTAACAGTAGAATCAACTAATTGTATGTAAAATACTAAAATTGATGATAATCAATATGAAAATATTTTATATGTAGGCGATGCTCGACGACATGCTGGTCATGCTCATTGGCAAAATATTGCAAAGACTAAATCTGCTAATGATCAACTCAAAGGACGTGTTATAGGAAAATTATCCAGTAAAATCGTTACAGCTATTAAACGTATGTATTTGTAAAGATTTGATAATCCACGATAGAGTACATCTAGTAGGGAACACATTACAAATCAATAATAAAGCACTTATAAATATAGTAGTGGCCAAAATTATAAGAACAAGCATTTTTCTCTGTTGTTCATTTTATTTTCCAGTACTTTTTGTCTACCTGAAATAGTTTAAGTATCTATTTTGACGTGCTCTATCCGAATCTAAGATCAGATTTCCTTCTATTGAGCGTGAAGTCGTAGCTAGTCCATGCTTACTAAAATTTACGATTTTTGGCTATTAGAACTTACAAGTAGATGAGAAAGAGGAGAGCTTGCGCTACAAAATAGCCGATTTTTCCTTTGGGAAAAGCAATTTGTTACAAAGATAAGGCTATTTTATAGTAAACATTAACTTTTGGCATCAAAATTGGCTTGAAATTGCTGCTATTTATATTATAAATATGTCGACGGTGTTACCCTTATGACAAACTACGTTTCGAAAAAGGAAAATCGACTGTTTTGTAGCGCAAGCTCTCCTCTTTCTCATCTACTTGTAAGTTCTAATAGCCAAAAAACTGTGATGAACTGCTATTTTCCCGTATTTTTGCTTGAGTAACAAAGTATTGTTTTAAATTCGAACATAAATCATTTCTAAAATCTTTTTTTTAATAAAACTGTTTAGGATGGATTTCTCTATCTATCTATCTATCTATCTTTCTATCTATATTTGATACCAAAAACACAAAATACTCTTTTTGTTCTTATAATTTTGGCCACTACTGTATTTCTAAGAACATAAATAGAGATGTAAATACTATAGTGTTTATGTTTTCATATTGGCGAGATTTTTCTATATTATATTTTTGAAAGAATTTATTTCATTTTAGTAAATGGTAATGTTGTAAACCCAGAATACAATGCTGTACTACGTTCAGTACTTGAAGAATGTCGTAAAAATAATATGCCAAAAGAAACAATTGATCGATCTATTAAACGAGCTGTAAGACCCATAATTGAACTTTTTTAATGAATTAAATAAAAATATTTAGATTGCCCAAAAAGATAATACAAAACAAGCTATCTATGAATTTGTTGGTCCTGGTCGAGCATTTTGTGTTATTGAAACTATGACCGATAATCCAAAACGTACATACAATTATCTGAATAAAAGCGCTGCTAAAATTGGGTAAAGTTAAATAGGTAACTGCAAAAAAGGATTATTATTTTATTAAAGTATTCCAGAAATAGCGAAAGGTGGACAAATAGCTGAATTTTTTGATCAACGTGGTTATGCATGTATTGAAAAAGCAAATATAACAGAAGAAAAAGCAACTGAATTAGCTATTGAAATAAATGCTGAAGAAGTTATCGAATCAATTGATGATGATGGTGTACGAGAAGTATGGAAAGTAAGAAAAAACGAAATTCAACTCTTATTTCTTTCTTTCTAAAATTCATATTTTTCAGTTTCTTGGCCCACCAGCATTTTACGGACAAATGAAAGTTAATTTAACTCAACACGGTCATAATGTAACATGTGATGGTTCAGAATTTATCCCGAAAGTGACTGTACCATTGAATGAACGTGATAAAGTATTATTACGACAAATTGTAGCCATGTTTGAAGAGTTAGACTCCGTAGAAGGTGTTCATACTAATGCTGCGTAAAATAAAACTATATTTTTCTGTTTGTTTTGTTTTTGAAAAGAAAAAACAAAAGAAATTATTCAAACAAATTAACATTTTTTTTTTTGGCAATTTTTAATATATTTTATATTAAAATTAGAAATTCAGGATTTTGTTGTTTTTGATTGAATGAATTAAACGTACTGGAAGAATTCATTTACTTTTTCTTGTATTTTTGATTAATATAGAATTAGTAATGCAAGAAAAATTTCTTTTTCTATATTTATTTTAAGTAAAATTTCATTATACAGACATTTAAGAATGACTATTTGAACGAATTTTAGTACTATCTGTTCCATCATTTGATGATGATGTAATTGATATTTCAGTAAGTTCAGCAATACAATGTTGTTTATCATCGGATTGATGTTTTGGATTAACACGATTATTTCGTACGAATGAATATAATCCTGATGATGTTTTATTATTATTATTATTGTGTTTTGTATTGGAATTATTTCCATCGTTTAGATTCGTAGTTGAAGAACGATTTGGAGATTTTTTATCAATATAATCAGCTATAGTTTTACGAAATAATGCTATAATATTTTCCGGTGTTGATAATTTTGTTTGAACACGTATTTGACGTCGAAATTGATTGATAATCAATGTACAATCTTCAGCTAAGACATTACGTATTAATTCACTTAATTCCATTTTAATAATATCCGATAAATGATATGTTTCATTTGTTGTTTGAAATAAATTATTATTCGGTGTTAACCATGAATAATCGACTGATGAATGTCGTTTTGTTGTTGTTGGTGGTAAAACATTTAACGATGAATTATATGTTGATAAATATGATCCACCAGTTGAACTATTTAACATATGAGAATTTTGTGATATTGTAGTTAAACAATTTCGACATTGACTTTCAAGTTCATCTAATAAAGTTTCAGCTAT
>CAJNOI010001574.1:0-13884 GCA_905250115.1 Adineta steineri | reverse complement strand
TTTTTTTTTCTCACTTTGTGCATCTTTTAAAAAAGAAAATTTTCTTAAACATGATATTTTATTGAAATGTAACTTTCATTTTGATCATTCATTTCGATTGAATCAATATCAATTGTTGGTTCATTGGGTTGTGCAAAACGATAATATATAATTAGAGTACCTGTTATCATAAGACTAAAAAGAAAGATTTCACCAAGAATAATAGTTAATACAGCAATACTTATTTCATTCATTATTTAATTATATCAATGACGCGCTCATTCTATTCATTTAAATATATTGTTGTATGAACGAAGAAAAAGATATTTGTAAATATTGATTAACACGAATACAATAAAAATAAAAAGTAAATATTTGAAGATTGACTTAGATATTGTTAAAATGATTTATTTTATTCAATAAAGATTATATAATTATATAAAAACAAATCTAATTTTTTTCTATATCACATTTTAGTAAAATATGATTATTAAATTGAGATGTCATGTCAGATAATTTTGTTGATCAAACTGTGAAGTATAAAAATCATAAAGAATTTTTTTGTCATGTCCTTTCTTTGCTATCACACACTCGTTGCAGCTAAAAATAAATTTAACAACTCATAAATATTATAATCTATTCACAATAGAATTAATAAACTTGTTACATATCCTTCATTCACTGGCCTTGCGCAATACTAAGAAATAGTTATTTATCCTATCGAATAACTAATATGACATTTCATTCCAGGACACCTAGTAAAATGAAAAGAAATCTATACAATTAATGAATTATATATATCCTAATGAGAATCTCTCTATTTAAAAATAGAAATTCAGAAATGTCCCCATCTCATAAGATAAATATTTTAAAAAGTAAAACTTTCACAACCTAGGCAGACATGGTCTTTAAAAGAACGCATAAAACAGCGTTTTGACGGTAGACCATTGTAAAAACACCGTTTTTACGAATTCTTAACTCGTTTCTACGCAATTATTCAGCAAGCGTTCTACTGCGTTAAAATGTACTTCGTAATTACTCGCTGAAACGCGGAATTTAACGTGGTTTTACACGTTATTTTGTGAGTTTTAACGCGTTAATCACGGTAGACCAAGTTAATGGAAACAAAAATCGTAAAAATATGCGCTTTTCCGGATTTAATTTTCGTTAAAATATAAAAATTTCTACACGTATTTTTCCGTTTTTTTTTGAGTTTTGTCTGTTGGAGAAGTCTCTTTAGTTCCATAATGGATCAAAGATACAACTTGCATCATTAACATCCTGATTAAATAAAATATGCAAACTACAGATGATTCAGAGAAGTTAAATGTAATAATAAATATCTAATACAGGTATATTTAGACTACGACATGGGATGGATACAATCCCCTGTCTGTTTCAAGAGAACTACATCGAAAGGTGTATTATAACGAACTACGATTGTCTAGATTAAACTGTAATTCTTCTATGCATTTCCGATGATCGATTTGACATGCTAGGTAGATATTCGGAATGATGGAAAATTATCTAATTTAAAAACTACAAAGAACAACTAAATATTTCAGCTGTCATCAATCTGCATAACTAATTATATTTAAATTGACAATCATATGATTATTCAGGCGGGATGAAATTAAATAATTTGAGTAATCTTCTTAAAAAAAAGGCGTAGTATTAATATATCCTACTTGTTTACATAGTGAATAATTATAATAAAAGAGAAATATGATGTAAATTTTTTTGAAATTCACGAAATATCTTGGATACGTTCAACGATTTTATAATTCATTAATTGATTTTCGCGAATTTGTAAATTCAGATTTATTTCTTGCAAAAAACTCTATAACTTATTTTCTGGTTTACAGTATAGTAGAAATTTATCTGGTCGATATCAATCAAAATACTTTTTATCTATTCTTTTTTTATTAAAATCAAATTTCAATAGCATAATATTTGTTTTAAACATTAGTATGTGTTAAAAATAAAAAACTAGCTAAAAATAAATACAAATTATTAGTTTAAGCTAAAATAACATATCATTAACTATGTTATTTTTTATACATAAAAATTAATAGATGGATATTTATTCTCCCATAAGCCAATTAATTATCATAGACCAAAATCGTCCTAATCGAGTTTGTTTAGGTTTTGAATACATAAAAATAAATGTATAATAAAATATTAAAAATATAATTAATAATAATATAATACGTATTATCATAATATGAGCGGATGTTAATACATTTTCTGTTGGATAATAATTAGTAGATTTTTTTTTCGGTCGTTTTCGAGGAGCTAGTTTACTTGCTGATCGAACTAATTCATTATGTCGAATTAAACTACTATTATGATTATTTCGTTGATGACATTCAGATTGATCTTTATTTATTGAATGTGAATTTTGAGAAGAATCCGATGAACTTGCATTATCAATACTATGACGATGAGAATGATATTTTTTCATTTAAATTAGCAAATAATAAAAATGGAACAATAGAATAAATATTATTTCTTATAGCGCTTTGATATTTTTATTCCGAGCGCCAAGTTATATTAGAATCTTTCCATCTACAAAAAATTAACTAAATATTCATTTTTTTCAAATTAATCATCGATGTCTCGTATCTTTATTTCATTGAATGAAGAAATTTTGTGATTGATCATGGTAGAATTTTTTCATGGTAATAGAACGAAATCATAGAAATGTCGAGTAGACAAATGAGATGGTGCTCTTATTATTCTTTTTAATGTAAACACACAAGTCGTCGTCGTCGTCGTTGTTCATGAATTGTTTTATAGACGAACGAGTGAAAGTTGATCTTGAATATTTGAACAGCTAGCTGAATTTCTCAGTACGTTTGTATGCAATCAAATAAGAAAGAGAGAAGAAAAAAATTGATGTAAAATTACGAATGGAAGTTACAATTGCTGTCATCCTAAGATTTCATTTTTTTTCTCATTTCTCAATTACTTGTTTAAAAGAATATATAATATTCTTTCTCGAATTGTTCATTATCAAACAGGTTCAATATTAATACAAAGCGAGACAGACAGAGAGCGAGAGAGCGAAAGAGAGTTGATTCGTTTATATGTAAATACATATATGATTGGTTTTCATCAGTCATCACAGAAGTTTCATGTCTCAAGTAAGGTTTGATTCTATGATGAGAAATAAAATCAACTTTCACTCTCTCTTAAAAATAAGTGAATGTATGCATTTGAATCAAAAAAAAAGTGTACATATGCAGAAGATAATTTATGATTTGTAGATTATTCTCTTTTAATATAGCAAGTAGTCTTCCGTTGACTTTTCATCTTCATCTTCATCATCATCCCCACTTTCTTTATACGTAAAAACCGCAGGCGGTAATGTCTTTTCTTCTTTCTCTTGTCATTTCTTTTATATCGGCTTTATGTTTTTCAAGAATGTGTTGTTCTTCTTTTTTTTTTACCATACCTCTCTCGTTTGTTGCATCTTACAAATACCTATATACGTCTCATAATCGATCTCATCAGAAGAGAGAGAGAGAGAACAAACATGCTTGACAAGAAGAAAAAAAAAGACTTGAAATTTTATTCTCTTCTTCGCTTGCCTTTTGTGTGTATCGAAAAAAAAAGGCAGAGAGAATTTCGATTCTTTCACTTCAACATACATTGAAAATCATTCTGTGTCCGCTTTACTACATCTTATATTAATGTAAAAAAGACGAAGAAGAAGAGAGAAAGTAGAAAGACGTAAAACTGATGGCTCATCTGACCATTGTGACAAAAAAAAGGTTGTGTGTGTGTATGTGTGTGTTTGTTTAAACCTGGAACCAGCTCAGATAATTGATTTCACGCAATCATGCCTTATAGATATTTCCGGCAGTGTAAGGTTTTTTTTGTTGTTACCTTTTTTTTCTTTTTCTCCTTTTTTTCTCTTCATCCTCGTCATCTTACTCTCATATTGCTTGCCAATGTTTCCGACGAGAACGTCAAAAACGGATGCAGTAATTGCTTCTCGATGTGTGTGTGTGTGTGTGTGTGTGTGTGTGTATGTGTGCGTCCGTATAGAAAAACTCAAGGTCACTTTTCTCTCACCGCTCCATTCTCTCTCTCTCTCTCATTTTGTCTCTCTGTTCAAGAACTGATTATGTAGACGTAAAGACGCGTTTGAGCAGTATGACATTACGTTACAGAATAAATTCATGTTAAGTAATATACTTAAACAAGTTGGTAAGTTTTTATTTTGAATAATACTTTATGCTTCAAAGAAGAAAAAAAAAGAAAATTTACATCACATATAAAAGATGAGAATCGAATTACTTGATTAGTCTGTCCTTGATAAAAGAAGAAAAAAAAAGTGAGAACGTAGTTAAATTCACATATGCGTAAAAATTTAAGCTAGTGGGCAATGCTTGTTACTCATCAAATGAGATCGACAAAAAAAGAGAAGAAGAAAAAAGAAAATAAATATATTATGATGGTAAGCTAGAAAACGTTCTCATCCTTGAGCAACAGAAAGTGTGTAATAAAATTGAAAAAGCAATTTAACTCTTGAAAAACATCAGGCAAGTGCAAGTATGATTATGCAGCTATATTTACAAAACATTTTTTTCATCATATTTAACAGAAGAGAAATCAATGTTTTCTTTTCAGTTTTTCTTATTCATCTACTAATTGTATAGATATTTTATTATATAAAAAAAACTTTTTCTAGATTGTCGATGACACAGTGGCCGCTAATCCAACGAAATGTTTATACGTTGGCATCTCTAAATAGTCCAATGAATAAAACAATTGAACCAATTCATGTTTTAACAACACATAATACAAATACATCATCACGTATCTCAACAACACCTAATATTTATGATGATAGTTTAACAAATCTTTCATGGTTACATGATATAAATATACTCAAACGAAGTATACCAACCATAAATTCTTCAACATCATCAGCGTGTTCATCATCTTCAGGAAACACTACAATTAGTAATAAACGTAAAGAACAATCGTTATCTAATACTTCTATATCTTCATCATCATCATCATCATCTATCGGTGCTGTTTATCCAAATGATATTGATAATAATAATAATGATTTCTCAATAAATAATGATGAACAATGGAGAATGTATAAAACAAATCCCCAAGCAAAACCGGTTTATTCCTATTGTCAACTTATACTATTAGCAATGCAACATTCAGGTTATGAAAAAATGACATTACAAATGATCTATGAATGGATTTCAGATAATTTTCCTTATTTTAAAAAAATGGAACCTACTTGGCAGGTATTTTAAAATTAAACATATGAATTATTAACTACTTATAAATGCATGAGAAAATTTTAAGCATTTCTTATTCTTTTCTTCGTAATTTATTATACTAAAAAAAGAAAAGAACAACGCAAAAACACTTGAACTATTTTCATTCTAATGAAGAAAAAAAAAAGCTAATGAGGAAATGATTCATAATAGCCCCGACAGGATATCAGAACAATATTCTTTTTTCATCATGACCTTGTCTTATTTCCTTATAAGATTTTCTTTTATTATCTAATTTGTGGAAGTACATAAGAAAAATTGTTTATTTATTTATTTATAGTCTATGATTATTTAATTTTTTTATAGAATTCTATTCGACATAATTTATCATTAAACAAATGTTTTATTAAAGTTCCACGTAATAAAAAAGAAACTGCTGGTAAAGGTGGATATTGGAAATTATCATCTGATTATGAACGACAATATTTACAAAATAAATCTTTAATAAATAATCAACAAGAACAAGAAATTCATTCATCGCCACCAAATAAACGTATACGTTCATCAAAACGATCAACAAATCATATTAGACAATTAAATAATATTATTAAATCTGAAACATGGATTGATCCAATTCTTCCATGTATTAATACAACACAAAATCAATGTCATGTAACAAATATTGATCGTACTTATGTTCGAATGCCAAGTAGTTTTCTTTCTCCTATATCATCACCAGATTCTTTAACTGTTCCATCATTTAATCATCATCAACAACAACAACAAATTAATGATTTTTCATCTGTTTTATCTCCATCACCATCAAGTTCACCATCATCAATAATTTCTAAACAAAATTTTATTTCAACTAAATTAGATGATACAGATATGCTTTTATTAGATTCAGTTACATTTGATTGGGACGCTTATTTATCTGAAACACCAAATGATATTGATTTATCAACAAAAACTGAACAAGATTTATTTAATGATTTTAATGCCGCATTAACGGATTTAACATATTCAGCTGAGACAGCAGCAGCCGGTGGAGATACAAGTGCATTTGATGGTTTTGATTATCCAACAAAACATTCAACATTTACTTCATTATTTGATGATGATAATGAAGAACAACAATATCAACAATCTCTTAAAATCAAAGGTCGTGGAATAAAACGACCATCATGGTGGCTTACAAATGACACTATAATGACAACAAAATTACCATCACTAGAAACAGCTTTTGATTTAAAACTATCTAAGTAATAGGAAAAAACAACAACAACAACAACAAGATCTTCTCTCTCTTTTTTTCATTGTATATAAATGTTTGTGTAGGGGTCTTCCTTCTTTTTATTGTTGGTCGAACAGTTTTTTTCTTCTTCTTTGCTTTGTTTAACTTCCGTCCAGCTTTATTATCTTTTAATGTTTTTAATGTGTGCGTCTTTAATGCATTTTTCTTTATTTGTGTGACACACACCACTATTCGCAATTCGATCATCCAAAAAAATTAATTTCAATATGCTTCTTTTTCTCTTCTTCTGTCTATTTATCACTGTGATTTTAAACAGTTACAGCCAGCCGTCCATTATTATCATTTTATATATGTGTGTGTGTGTGTGTGCGTGTGCATTTTATTTCATTTTGAAAGATTAAAAAAATAAAAAAGTAAACATATTATTGTTTTTTGTTTTTGTGTGTATTGTTTATTTGAAAATAAGAAAAAAAAACATAGTCAAAGGACATCAATATAAAAGCATAATACTTATTGAATAAATTAAGATATGAAGAATTATTAAATTTTAAAAAAAATGTTGAAGTATAGAAAATGACAGTTTCAATTGAATTAGTTTATAATGAATTATAAATCAATATGATTGAAATTATTTATTTAAAAGTATGAGAATGAATGTTATTATTTCAAAAAAAAATAAAATTAGAGAAAAACTTTTTCATTGTTGTTTTTTATAATATTATTTCCTTAATCTATTTGTTAATGTAATAGTCTTAAGGTTATATGCATCTTTGCATAATGCGTAAATAGTATTAGTTAATTTTGTCGTTCATGAAAACAAATCAGTAAAAGTCGATAAGAACTTTATATTAATTATCAGTATTCAGTAACGGAATCTATGTAGGTAGTTTGACGAAGATATATTGGATATTTACAGAAGAGTTGTCCTTTAGAAATAATCTTAGTATATCCTTGAAGAAGAAGTAAATCTTTCAGAAAAACAACAAAAACTTTTGTCCTTAACAGTTAGATTACTTTAAACTTCGTCATCAATGTTTTTAATGAGAAAATATTTTTCCTCTAAACTTGCATGCACAGTTGATTCATTCAAAATTAATATTTATGTCTTTAACTAAAGTAAATACATTGTTGAAAAACAATATGAACGCATTACTGCATCATGTGATAATGTTTCAATATGTTAATGGTAAAGTGATTTATTTTTTTTGCAAGATAGACTTTCTTCAGGAAGTACAGTAGAATTCATATAATTAAAAGAAATGTTTATATTGAATTATTATGATGAATATATATATTTTCGCAGTTCACTTGGTAGAAATGAGCCATTACTAAAAAAAACAACCAAAGAAAAAAAATGAATCATATTCATTATTATATTTAATAAAAAGAATTTGTATAATACATCATCTTAGAAATAAATTTCGATTACTTTTGTAATATAAACACTTGTATATCTCGTTTAAAACGTAGGAGGCAAGTTACTACAAAGATTTGTCAAATAAATTAAGGTTGCGAGATAAAAGATCTATAAGACTTCCGAGTAATAATAAATATATGCATGCAATATAAAGCTATATATATTTTCAAGGAAAAAAAATGTTAGATTATAATATATAAATAACAGAATATTAAAAAATTATATCGAAATTTTTCCTGTTTAAATTCATATATGTTTATACGTTTATATCTTATCTGTTATTATAAATATAAATTAATAGCCCTGAAAGTTTTCGAAATATTAGTTATGACGATGGTAAATAAAATTGTCAACAACAATTAAGATATTGAAAAACACAATTTGCCCTTAACGAGTCAGTTGATCTGCTTATATTACGAACAGAAATTAATTTTGATAATGTAACACAAACGTCATATGTAATCTCATTAACAGTTACTATTACAAAACTATAAGACTATGATAATCTCTTATGAAACACAGTTTTTAGTGCAAATATCCTATATCAATAGACAGAATGCAATGACTTATATACTAAATATGAATAACATAGACTTCATTTTCTTTTCTATTTGATATATCGATACTCGGGAGTAGTGGCGTAACCACACTGGGGCCAGATGGGGCTTAGCCCCATCACCCGGAGTTTTCAGTTACTGAACTTGTCAATCAAAAAATCCAAAAGACTACCTATGTAAAAACAAATTACAAAAATCTGATTAAACCGTGACACATAATAGATTTTAACAGATTTCTGTGATGAAATCGATTTTTATAATAGAAAGTGATTTTCATTGATTAAACTATTGAAAATAATACATTTTAATCGATGAATTCTCAGCAGATAACATATTTCAACCGTTTTTCTTAATAAAAAAATTGATTTTAATTATAATGAAGAAAAAACGTGTTTCTCTCTAGTCTCGACCTTGTTTTCAGAATTCTTGCACCGACAAATCGTAAGTACAATGGTAGAGCAATCTGTGATACTCTTATCATATTTCCAGGTACGATATAGCTCGATATTCACTCAATTATGCAAGAATATTGATGATCCTGATTAAAATCAGATTTTTCATGTTTTTTTTTACATGGGATAGACAGTTTTAGGGTTGAGCCCCATCATCCTTAAATTTCTGGTTACGCCACTATTCGGGAGAACTATTTCTACCGATGTCATTTCATAACTAAAACATATGGCTATAAATCTAATGATCGATGTAATAATAAATCGAGCTATTCACATCACTGTTTATCAAAAAGAGAAATATAATTCATAGATCAAGTATAACTGTAAACTAGCGACCTCATATTCTTCTCTGTACATAGTTAACAATTTATATATAAATAAAATGTTTAATCAAAGATTTTCTTTATTATTTTATTTTATATATTTGAATTTTATTGAATATTTCTGTTGCTAAGAAACGAATATAAGCCTATGTGTTAGTGATGGTTAAGAACTTGTTTTTAATTTCTTTACTCATTTGTATTGTTTTTCTAATATCAATCAAACAAAAATGGTTGTCGGAAAGAATGGCGCAAATCAACAAGAAGAATCCGTATATAATTTAATTCCACGTACTCAATATCAAGCACCTAAACCAGCTCGGTAAGTAGAAAGCTATTATCTTTTTCTTATCAAACTATATTTTGATTCATTTCATTAGTTACGACTCAAAATTTAAATCTACTGTTCGTGATTCATCACAGAATCGTAAATATGAACATCGAACAATGGGTTATGCTGAAGAACCATTACCTGATCCACAACAATTTCTTAAAAAAAATACAAGTGATAATAAAGCAGCAACAGCAGCCGCTAGTATTCGTAAGTTTGAATTATTTTTTTGGAAATTATTTAATTTTTTTGATTTTCTCTATTTTAGCAAAAGATACAATATCATATAAAGATCGTTTACCACGTAAAGCACCTGTTCCAAATATTCGTGATGCACCAAAAATGGGTGCAAGAACAGAAAAAAATTTTGTTCAAACAAATGCTCTTGATGTTGTCATGACAGTACCAAAAAAACCTGAAAGAAATATAGTTGATGCTCGACATGGAGATAAATATCCAATTGATACAAGTGGTTTAACACCAAAATACGTATTTAAAAAAGTATTGTTTTACTTTTCTTTTTACAAACGACTAATTAATTAAACATGTATAGAATTTTGGTGAAGTACCAGTTTATATAAAAAATCGTCGAGCAGATATGGATAAAGCTAAACAAGAATATGAAACATATGTTTCGGATTATTTTCGTCGAGGAGCTATGCGTGAAATGAATGATGATGAACGACAAACAATTATTGATGGTTTGTTTACGATTTAATTCATTTATAAAAATTAATCTTGTTTTTTTTTTTTATAAAATTTTAGGTTTGAAAAAACAATGGGAAGATGTTCATCATGAATTTCAAACACTTTCGGTTATTATTGATACAATTCCGAAACGACTACATAAAGAACGTCTTGAACATGAAATGAAATTACTTGAAAAAGATATTGATTTACTTGAAAAACATCAAGTTATTTATATTGCAGATTAAATAAAACTATACTCTTTTTTTTTCGTTTTCTATGCCTTATGATCATCTTAATAAAATACAATAAGAAAATAAATATCAATTTATACTGTATATGCCGTATCGAAGATCTTTTCTGAGGAGTGAAATTATAATATGTACTGATCGTAGTCTTCACATATGTTTCTTTTCAATGGCGAGACTTCGTGTTCGCACTCATAATTATCTCATATGAAGTCTATTGTTCGATGAATCGTTCTTGCGTTTCCCATTGACGATTATCATTTGCACTTGTCACCAAGGATAATGATGTTGATGCAGCCATGGTATTGATAGTGAATCGTAAGTGAACAGAAAATATGTACTTTATTTAAATAAAATCACAGAATATATGTATACAAAAACGGATCATACATCTTTGGTAAATATCCACCGAGTTATTGAAGTTCAGCGGTTGGAATAAATCTCAAAAGATGTTGGATCTCGATTTAACAATTATATAAAAGTTGGATCCATATGGAAGTACAGTTAACATTGAGTAATTACATATAAATGTAACAGCGCCTTTTTTTCTTCCACAAGTTCTCTTCATACTGTAAAATAGTATTGCTCAATGTCAATTTTATTTCAATTTAAATACTTTCAATATTCATAGACAAACGGAGGTCCGAAAGTAATGGTTTATCTGCAAATGAGAAGTTTTCGTTTACCCAACTAATACAATTACTAATCCATGACTTCATTTTTTGATCGATTTTACAATCAAAATCTACACTGTTTTATTGTATTGAGATATAAAAATGACACGATCATCAGTAAATATTATAGATTCCATTTAGTAGAAGTTTGAAATAGTATGATAGTTGATTTTAGTGGCATAATAATTATTCTTCGACAATATCATCCAGTAATTTAATTTATCATAATTCATCTTCGTCGGATAATTAACTATTCAAATTCTTAACAAAATGGATCTTTGAATAGCTGATGGTATAATATACATATAAATATTACTGTGTTTTATATCTTTAAAACGTTACTCATATTAGACTGTTTCATATATCTAATGTATATAGAAACTTTGATATTCTTCTTCTCCTCTCGAATAATAAACTGAAGCTACGGTATTACGATCGATAACTCATCACTTTCGAATCTCATTTTAATTCATATAGAACATCGATTGTTCCTACTCAAATTATGATATTCAACAAATGATTAAAATCTTTGTAAGAAATTTTCTGTCTCAGATTGATTTTAAGTTTGATCATGAAATACATTTCGAAATAAATATCACATACTGGGTAGATCATTATAAATAAAATATATAGTTTTAGAAAAAAATGAAGTCATGGTTTAGTAATGGAAGGTTGGATTTTTCAGACGAAAGATAATCCACTACTTTCGGACCTCATTTACTATATGAGAAAGAACTATGATTTATATTGTATATTATTTGATGTTGTGCAATAACTAACTTGACACATATAAAGACATTTTACTTGTTTGAGAACGTATATTTGTATTTATATATTTTATTATATGAAATAGGATTGAAATCGATCGAAGTGAAACTATATTAGGTACATGATACTTTTTATATAATCATAGATTAAAATATAAAATTGTATATTAATGATGAAATAATAATTATTTAGTTTTGACGTCATCGTCTAAAATGTTTTTCATCAACTTTTTAAAGCTTCTTTTGTTGTTCTTATCAAATAATCCTTTTTTTTTTCATAATCTCTAATAAATTGTCAAACAATTCTATTTCTGTTTTGTTTATAATTTGTTATTTTTATTTTAATTTAAAACTGATTATCTAAATAAAGTACGTTCTTTTACTTGATATTTTCAGTTCTTAGGAAGATAACATAATATTCATTGACGTCAATTTTATATCCTATTAAAATATTGTAGTTGGAGGATAACGAGGGTGGTTTTTATCTTACTAATATATCCTCTTTATGATTTAATTTTGATTTCATATGCCTAATACTCATTGATATTATAATATACTACAAAAATTTATCTACTTATAATATAAGTATTCCTCGATTAAGATTAATTACATGAAATTAAAATGAATGTACTTATTGATCACGAGGAAGCTCTGTAAATAAATACTATACACGTGTTCGATAAAAAATCGCATGTTAATCTTCCTCCGCTTAACAACACTATTATTTTCTTAATAAAATATTAACAGAGAAATCTTATAATTCATATGTAATTTGATTTACTAGGAAAAGTCTGACGTCATCGTTTGTTAAAGTTTATTAAAGGATACTTTCAAACTAACGTCATACAGATTCTATTTGCAAAAAATCTCGACAAAATTTCTTATTCATAATTGTTCTACTTCCATTGAAAAAAAATGATTACAGAACAAAACTAGTATTCATGAATATATCTTTTGATTGAACTAAAATACTATAAAATAAATTAAGGTCAAGCGATTGTACCGTGAAAATAGGTTTCTAATTACGGAAATAAATTCCAGTAATAATCTCACAGAGGAAATTGCAAACTTCTATATAGATAATCGAGATTTTTTATAGACTAATAATTATACGCATTGTTTTACTAAAATTTCGACGGTGCAATGCATATGAATATGGAAATATTTCTATAAATCTTGTTATAATGCTGACTTGGATATAGATCTTTCAATAAATACTCAGATTATTGTCACTATTAAATACTTTTCTGTCTATTAATAATCTCTCTGATAGTGTACAATAGGGTTCGGCGGGACTGTCCCGATCTCTATCTCGTCAGGAACGGCATCAAAATCCCGAGTAAATGCATTAATGGGTTTTAAGTCTGGACGAATTGTATTCACAGAAAATGTTAACGACATCGAAAATTTCGAAAAAGTATTTAACCAGGACCGGGATGGGTTTCTGTCGAGTGAAACACGGTCGAGATCGCGATGAAAAAATCCGGTCCTGCTAGACCCTAGTATACAATCCATTTCTTTTAAATGTCTTGTTCGTGAAGTTTTCTGTTAATAAAAAAGCTCTTATAATTATATTACAAAAAAGCAAAATAAAAGTAAATCGAATAATATATTTTACACACACAAGAAAGTCAGTAAAATAACTCGATACATATAACATCATAATGAATAGACAAAGAACACAAATACTGACTGTTTAGATAATATCACACAAATCACAAATATGACTTTGTAAGTCTTTTAATGTACAATTGAAAATTACAATATATAAACAGGAGATTTCATTTGAGATATTAAAATTAATATTTTCTTGAAAGAATATTAATTAAAAGTATATGTGGTAAAAATGAATTTAGTTCTGGTCGTAGATTAGCATGAACAATTCGTATATCTCCTGTCCATTGATGACATAATGTTGTTAACATTAAACGTTGTTTATTTCCACATG